>JAQPZY010000095.1:0-43431 GCA_029931535.1 Margaritifera margaritifera
CGAAATACATAGTATGGTATTATTCGTCAAATCTTAATTTGACTCGTAGGGTGAGGATTGAGAGAGAGAGAGAGAGAAGATTCATACGTTCATTATACAGCAAAGACATTACTCTTTTTGTCAGCGGAAAATAATCATTGACTACTAGGCTAGTTTCCTGGCATAAACGAAAATATCCAGCTAACTCTTATGATCTCCAGAGCGGTGCACTATTCCGATACTTGATATATCAAACTAAAGCCTAATTGCATGACAATCGATTAATCAGTCAATCAATCAATCAAAAATCAATCAAAATAACAAATACTCATATAGCAGTGTAATTGCCATAAAAAAACTGAGGACAGTTGCAGATAAAAACCTTATGGACGCTGGAGCTATTTAATGCTAGTTTTATTATGAAGCAGTCGTATCTAATACGGCATTTAAAATTACTTCGTTTCCTTTGACAAAGTTTTAAGTCATATAGTTTGCGTACATGATATTCCTTTCCAAATTGAACATTTTTATCATACAGATCGAGCAACTTCAGTTTTCTTTATCTTTTTCTGACATGGCAGTGGACTTACTTTCTCATAATTAAACTTTGTAAGCTTATATAACTTTTTGAATTTTCAAATTATCGATAAATGTGTATGGTAGGTTCCAGATATCCATGTACAATGTTAATGTTGGTTTTGAGTTTCATATCTTGTCAATTACACACTAATGGTTAAAGCATATTTCGGGCCTTAGTTAAAACAAGAAGTGCCAATTGACAACTGTGAAACCCAGCGAGACTATTCAGAAACATGCATTGCTACAACATTCCTAATTTCAAGAGCTAGATGCGCTGTTTGTATTCATTGCCTGTACACTGATTATTATTAACTAGCTAGCATTTATTCACATTCAACGGGCATTTCCATCATTCTGAACGAAAATCAGACCCAGTTCGGTTCGGTTTGGTGTTGTACGGCAAAAGCAATACACGTACGTTATTTAGTGCTGAATCAATTGGGGTAAAGTGCCTTGCCCAGAGGGACACACCAGTGTAGCCGACCCACCCAAGCTGATCCGATCGAACACACATCCTTCGGTCTCTAGTCCTGAATCGCTAACCACTGAGCCACTTGCAGCGTCTAAAATCCGACCCAGACATTCATTTATCTACAGAAAAATCACAGTATCTACAAAACGAAACGCGTGTCACTTTTGACAGTACAACAAAAGCCCCGCTTTTAAAGTGTGCATGTAAAATTATATTTTTTACTTTTTCGTTCACAATAGCTTTATAAGTATCAATTATTAATAACTTCCCCTAATAGTAGTTCTGACCGTAAAATTTCGCCTTACTTCACAGCAAGTGTGCTTTGCTTGTAGAATATATGCATATTCGTGCAGATAACAGTTATCCTTTTTAATTAACTTCCCTTCCCTCTCGAAGGAAAACAAAAGCTTGATAAAAGTAAAGGATTTGAATTAAGTTTTCTCAGACACTCTGACACAGCCTAACTCCTATTGGCAAACAGTGAACCGCCAGAAAGAGTACACTGATGATGCACAACTGAGTGTGCAGACTCTGTGAACATAAAGTTTTCTTCACAATTCATTTTTTCATTTTTTGTAAAGCTAGAAGTTATTTCACCAAAAGATGATACCATATGGGTGAGATTTATATATACGCAACAAAAAACAGCTTTCCAAAATCGGCACTTGTGTAACATGACGTTCTTAAAAATCAGGTTGTTTACACCTACGTGCTGGAGTTGGTTCTATGTAAGTCACCTGAAACTTGAATCCTCAACTTTATGCCATTGAACTAAAACCAACTATACATGGAATTTGTTTCTGATTTAACGTCTCACAGGTTTTGACATTGCAATGACCTTATTACTTGACAACTAATAAGACTTTCTTTTATTTTTTCTTGGTTTTCATGTTTTCTGGACAGAATTTAAAAAATTTATCTGGAAAGTAAGCATAAAAAACACTATACTTTAAAAACGAAATTTGGATCTTGGTCTGAATAATTTTTTATATTCTAGATTACTACTCACATATATTTAATTATTCAATAAACGAGTGATAGAGAAACTAGTTTAAAAATGTAAAAGTGCGAGTTTGCTCATTTTACAGAAGTGTTTATTTGCTATTCTCTTCGCATAATTCTCCAAGCTTTAACCTGTAGATAATAGAACACAACATATATATAAGACAGTTTATTTCAGTGTTAATCTAAAACTCCATACTGGTCGTGAGGGCATTGAAATAACGTTCCCATAGTTTCGCACTGATGAGATAGAGCAGTCTCCCACGGGTATAATTCCCAAAAGGTGAATTAAGAAAGCTAAAGTAAGCTGCCCACATTTCATGAGCCTACTAGTGTAGTTTAGATGAAATAAGTTTGAAATTGGCACACCAATTTTAGGGCACGGCAAAATGAAGTTGACTCTTTTGTAACTAAAGAGTATCTCAATAAAGGATACTAATAAACATGTAAAAATGTATGGACCACAATAGAGGATCTTACACGAGATACGCAAAAGATTGAAACTATTCAACGTATTTTATACATTTCATTTGAAATAATCTCAAATGTAAGATTAAGTTATGTGCATCACGTGACAAAAATGTTATTCAATAAATACAGCAAAGTATTGTACTGAATTGACTTCAAATTACATTCGGATATCTTTGTCGTTACGCCTTCAAATTATATGTCTATTTGCCGTCATTTGCTGTGTTATTGGGTGTTATTAAACATGTGTAATATTGGAAAATATGATATGGGTATATTAATCTAAATAGGAGCGGCCGTGGCTCAGTGGTTAGAGTCTCAGACCCGCGACCGAAAGGATGCGGATTCAAGCCATAACCTTCGGATAAAATCCTCGACCTTATTGGAAAATAATGAGATAACAAGAACATTCTACAAAGACACTGAACCTATTACCTCCACTTAGACTTATGGACCGATTCTCTAACTTGTAACAAGTGATCAGAAAAAGTGTGAGCTGCTGGACTCGCAATTGTGCTCTGTTACACGTTTAACAAATAATGATAAACAATTACCGCATTTTGAAGTTAGAAATCAAACTATTATTTCTTACATCATTATACATAAGCAAGAAATGATGTATGTAATAGCTAGTCTTGACCTAAACGAAACCGCTGGACCCGATCAAATTAGTTATAAACTGTTGAAAATATAGTTGAAGAAATTTATGTGCCATTGCAAAATATTATGAAATAAATCATTCGAAGCCAGTGTGTTCCCAGCTAGCGCAGGTCATGCCGATTTATAAGAAAGGAGACAAAACACTATCGTCTAATTATAGACCAATTTGATTAATCATATTAGTATGATTATTGAGAACGCATCTAAATATTTTTCTATGTTGCGCGTGATAAAAAAAAAACTCTTTTCACAGAACAACTTCGGCTAAATTATACACTATTCATACGTTCGATTCATAGAATATGCTTCTGAAGTCTGGGATAATTGCTCTAGTGAAGATTCGGAAAGATTAGAATGAAAACAAAATTCAGATGGAAGCTGCACGGATCGTTATAGGCCTATAACAATTTATTCTCCTAGAGAGTCTCTTTATGCGGAAACTGATTGGTTTGCACAACGAAGGGAAAAAAAAGAGATTATGCATAATGTATTCCATTATAAATAATCAAGTACCTAACTATTTAAGAGACCTTCTTCCACAAAGGAGATATGAGGCATCTCATTACCGTCTAGGTGGTTCTCAAAGTATTACACGAATCCCGACCAGACTTTATATTTTTAGACGTTCTTTTTCCCATCTACGATTGGTCTTTGGATCTCTCTCCCTGACGATATCCGAAATTCTCCGAATCTTTCTGTTTTTAAGAAACGTTTCTCCAATTCGACTAACGGGCCACCACCCTATTATACTTTTGGCAAACGTGACCTTAATATCCAACATACTAAACTTAGACAAGCCGGTAGTCCCCTCAAATCCGACCTGTACGATGTGAATTTAGTGTACTCTTCCATGTGTGCATGTGATTATGATAATGAAGATGTTGAACACTTTTTTTTTCTATTGACCCTTACTTAATACCCAAAGATCCCAGCTCTTTCGCTCTATCTTTCAACACACTCCTAGTCTAAGTCTAGATTTATTATTGGAGAGTGGCGTCGATATAAGTAAGCAAACAAACTCTGTAATATTTCTAAATAATCTTAACTATATCCACGAAATTTGACCTTTTTTGTGTTTAGAATAATATTCTAAGTAACAATCTATAAAATGAAACGAAATGGACAATAGGGACCTGTAACCAGTGAGATGTCTTTTCTCTCTCTCTCTCTCTCTCTCTCTCTCTCTCTCTCTCTCTCTCTCTCTCTCTCTCTCTCTCTCTCTCTCTCATTGCTTCTTTACTGATGTATATGTCTCTTCTGTTTGTCCTTTAAATGTTGCATGCCTTTTAATAGATTAAATTTTTTAGCTTGTTTTTTCATATATACTCGAATCTTTGTAAAACGAATGGCATCTTTGGATAATTTTTGTATCTTTTGGGAAAGGATCTCCATGGATGAATCTAGTCTGAAGTTGGTATGGTCAGTTACACAATTTGTAGCACCAGTTTTAATGCCACATTTTAAATACACTTAGGAGTTTACTTCCATCAATATAAAATATTAAATTATGTCTCAAAGATGTATCACCTATCATAAAGCGACTGGCGATTTACTGCAAATAAGCAATGTCGGTCGCAATCTTAAAACCACAACACCAGCAGGCGATTTACGGATTGCAAACGCTTTTCTTTGTTTGGAAATGTAGCTGTGATTGATTCTTAAAAGCTAAAAGGACATTTGTAACTCGAATTTCTGTGGGTTTAGAAGAGTGTAAATAATATACTACCACAAAAATCTTATTTTTCTCCATTTATTCATTTAAGATAAAAAAGGCCCCCAACCCACACCCCCGAAATTAGAGCGAGGTTTTTTTTAATGACCGTCAATCAGTTAGAGTGTACAGTTATTGTTTGAATCGGTCTTTATATCGAATAAGATCTTGGTCAACAGCCAGCGTCTCTAAATTATAATAATGTTTTATTTTAATTTTTTCTTTTTTTATTTTTGTTGAGGGGTGGGAGGTGGGGCGCAGTAAATTGACGTTCTCCTTATTATTACAGAAGTCCCTTCAAATTGCTGCATAATTGTCCACAATAATGTGACTTCATAAAATTTTCGTGGTTATCAAATTCCGTGCTTTTTCAACAAAAAAAAAACAACCTTTTTTGTCATTGTATGAATTCGTGTATATGCCTCTGATTGTGATAGGGTGCTGTTATCTTGATAGATAAATAACTGTTCGATGAGTTTTTATATCCGCAGTTTGTAGCAGTTACGGAATTGACAGGGGAAAACTCTTAGCACTTGCTCAAGGCTTTGTAGTTGTACTACCAATAACTTACAGCCCCGTGGTTCAAATAAGTTAATGCCAAAGTGATTTTGACCTACAAAATGTTAGCCATTATGACATACATAAAACAATAAAGAGGATTCCTTTTTGTGATATCAAAGCAGAGGAACCATAATGAGTTGATAAAAACAAAGATATTTTTTCAGCTGTTTTGCAAATCATTGTTAATAAAATCAGCTTCAGAAACTATTATTATTGTCCACCCAAGATACCAGATTTTACAAGGTGGAAATCACAGACTGTCAGTATCACTGGAGTGACAACCAGTATGACAGCTCTTACAAGTATAGTTCGTGCATCAGTAATTATCTTGATTAGCCACTGCAGCTGAAACGCATGCAGTCCATTCATGGAATAAATATTCATTCACTATACAATACACATTTTACCTACTAAGAGTAACCTATCGCAGTATAAATGTTTAGTCATAAATAAGGAAATTTACCACTGATTTTAATTGTTAAAGTTAATTTCGTGTGTACTGTTCATTTTCGAGTTATGAAGCTTGATAATTCGATGCATCTCTGTTAGTAATACACCTTACGACCAAAGGTCACTGTGACCTACATTTTATGATTTACTAACATAATTAATTATTTGTGTTTAGCACATGACATAGCTTTCAGTATGCCATATACACACTAGCCCTCACAAGGGTGTTATTTCAAAATATCATAACAGTTCCAGAATTGTATCTCATTATATAGGGTTTCCTCACTGGCTGTCCTGGCTATTTAAAAAAGACCTTGTATATCTTAGGTATTGTTAAAAGAACTTTGAATTCCCTTTATTTTGGTGTATGATTGATGGGTGAAATTTGGGTTATAGAGTATACAGCTTGGTCTTACTTAAGATGTGCACCTCTCAAAAAACTGCTAGCTCCGCTTGGTCATTTTCACTTCCTGGACTTCAAAGGTAAATAAAAAAAAAAAAGAGCCGATAACTTTTTTTACTTTTTGGATATTTTTTAATTCATTCATAGTACTTTCAGAGGCTGGTATTGTCTGCTCTGGCAAAATTCGTTTCCCTATTTTAATAACTGCTGAAAATAGTGCACTTTTGACTAATTCAGGCTGATTTTTCCAGTACTTTGGAGCGGCCATTTTGTCCGCTGTGTGCTTAGATCATGTCCAGTTTCCACAAGTACAATATGTAAAGAAATTTCAGCCACAGTACATGAAAGTAACATATAGGTATGCCAACATTCTCTCCATTGTGCATGTTGCAAATGCAAAATACTTCATCTTACACCTGTCACTCACTCAGAAGCATGTATTATCTGTAGAGCGCCCCCATAGCAAACATCGTCAGGTATACACGGTATTTATGACAGTGCAGTTCAAAGTAGGAATAAATATGTCAACAAGTCACAGAGCATGAAATATAGGTTAAAGAAAAAAAAACAACTTGTTTTGCGATGCGGGTAAAGTATTTATCAAGATGCTTCCCTTCATCAAGTTTCATCATTCTAGGACTGAAAGTTTGCATAGAGCATGTCGAAACCCACGTGATCATGAGATAAACGCAACAACGTAATGAAAGTCAGTAAAAGGTGAAATACATGTCAGAGTGACCTTCGCTTGTCTTAATGGTGTGGTACAAACATAAGTGCATTGAAACCAATTAACTGTGTGCATATCATGCAACGTGCAACACTTTGCCATTGACCTGGTAGTGAAATGTAGCAAATATCCAATTAATACTCCTAAGTCCTACTCTTGCACAATTTTCTCCAAAATATCAAGACAAATTAATACAAGGATTATATCAAAGTTCTAATTTCTCTGTTGATCAGATATTTCAATTAATACAAGGATTATATCAAAGTTCTAATTTCTCTGTTGATCAGATATTTCAATTAATACAAGGATTATATCAAAGTTCTAATTTCTCTGTTGATCAGATATTTCAATGAATACAAGGATTATATCAAAGTTCTAATTTCTCTGTTGATCAGATATTTCAATGAATACAAGGATTATATCAAAGTTCTAATTTCTCTGTTGATCAGATATTTCAATTAATACAAGGATTATATCAAAGTTCTAATTTCTCTGTTGATCAGATATTTCAATTAATACAAGGATTATATCAAAGTTCTAATTTCTCTGTTGATCAGATATTTCAATGAATACAAGGATTATATCAAAGTTCTAATTTCTCTGTTGATCAGATATTTCAATTAATACAAAGATTATATCAAAGTTCTAATTTCTCTGTTGATCAGATATTTCAATGAATACAAGGATTATATCAAAGTTCTAATTTCTCTGTTGATCAGATATTTCAATTAATACAAGGATTATATCAAAGTTCTAATTCTCTGTTGATCAGATATTTCAATTAATACAAGGATTATATCAAAGTTCTAATTTCTCTGTTGATCAGATATTTCAATTAATACAAGGATTATATCAAAGTTCTAATTTCTCTGTTGATCAGATATTTCAATTAATACAAGGATTATATCAAAGTTCTAATTTCTCTGTTGATCAGATATTTCAATTAATACAAGGATTATATCAAAGTTCTAATTTCTCTGTTGATCAGATATTTCAATTAATACAAGGATTATATCAAAGTTCTAATTTCTCTGTTGATCAGATATTTCAATGAATACAAGGATTATATCAAAGTTCTAATTTCTCTGTTGATCAGATATTTCAATTAATACAAAGATTATATCAAAGTTCTAATTTCTCTGTTGATCAGATATTTCAATGAATACAAGGATTATATCAAAGTTCTAATTTCTCTGTTGATCAGATATTTCAATTAATACAAAGATTATATCAAAGTTCTAATTTCTCTGTTGATCAGATATTTCAATTAATACAAGGATTATATCAAAGTTCTAATTTCTCTGTTGATCAGATATTTCAATTAATACAAGGATTATATCAAAGTTCTAATTTCTCTGTTGATCAGATATTTCAATGAATACAAGGATTATATCAAAGTTCTAATTTCTCTGTTGATCAGATATTTCAATTAATACAAGGATTATATCAAAGTTCTAATTTCTCTGTTGATCAGATATTTCAATGAATACAAGGATTATATCAAAGTTCTAATTTCTCTGTTGATCAGATATTTCAATGAATACAAGGATTATATCAAAGTTCTAATTTCTCTGTTGATCAGATATTTCAATTAATACAAGGATTATATCAAAGTTCTAATTTCTCTGTTGATCAGATATTTCAATTAATACAAGGATTATATCAAAGTTCTAATTTCTCTGTTGATCAGATATTTCAATTAATACAAGGATTATATCAAAGTTCTAATTTCTCTGTTGATCAGATATTTCCATGAAGGCAAGGATTATATCAAAGTTCTAATTTCTCTGTTGATCAGATATTTCAATTAATACAAGGATTATATCAAAGTTCTAATTTCTCTGTTGATCAGATATTTCAATTAATACAAGGATTATATCAAAGTTCTAATTTCTCTGTTGATCAGATATTTCAATGAATACAAGGATTATATCAAAGTTCTAATTTCTCTGTTGATCAGATATTTCAATTAATACAAGGATTATATCAAAGTTCTAATTTCTCTGTTGATCAGATATTTCAATGAATACAAGGATTATATCAAAGTTCTAATTTCTCTGTTGATCAGATATTTCAATTAATACAAAGATTATATCAAAGTTCTAATTTCTCTGTTGATCAGATATTTCAATGAATACAAGGATTATATCAAAGTTCTAATTTCTCTGTTGATCAGATATTTCAATTAATACAAGGATTATATCAAAGTTCTAATTTCTCTGTTGATCAGATATTTCAATTAATACAAGGATTATATCAAAGTTCTAATTTCTCTGTTGATCAGATATTTCAATTAATACAAGGATTATATCAAAGTTCTAATTTCTCTGTTGATCAGATATTTCAATTAATACAAGGATTATATCAAAGTTCTAATTTCTCTGTTGATCAGATATTTCAATTAATACAAGGATTATATCAAAGTTCTAATTTCTCTGTTGATCAGATATTTCAATTAATACAAGGATTATATCAAAGTTCTAATTTCTCTGTTGATCAGATATTTCCATGAAGGCAAGGATTATATCAAAGTTCTAATTTCTCTGTTGATCAGATATTTCAATTAATACAAGGATTATATCAAAGTTCTAATTTCTCTGTTGATCAGATATTTCAATTAATACAAGGATTATATCAAAGTTCTAATTTCTCTGTTGATCAGATATTTCAATTAATACAAGGATTATATCAAAGTTCTAATTTCTCTGTTGATCAGATATTTCCATGAAGGCAAGGATTATATCAAAGTTCTAATTTCTCTGTTGATCAGATATTTCAATTAATACAAGGATTATATCAAAGTTCTAATTTCTCTGTTGATCAGATATTTCCATGAAGGCAAGGATTATATCAAAGTTCTAATTTCTCTGTTGATCAGATATTTCAATTAATACAAGGATTATATCAAAGTTCTAATTTCTCTGTTGATCAGATATTTCAATTAATACAAGGATTATATCAAAGTTCTAATTTCTCTGTTGATCAGATATTTCCATGAAGGCAAGGATTATATCAAAGTTCTAATTTCTCTGTTGATCAGATATTTCAATGAATACAAGGATTATATCAAAGTTCTAATTTCTCTGTTGATCAGATATTTCAATGAATACAAGGATTATATCAAAGTTCTAATTTCTCTGTTGATCAGATATTTCAATGAATACAAGGATTATATCAAAGTTCTAATTTCTCTGTTGATCAGATATTTCAATGAATACAAGGATTATATCAAAGTTCTAATTTCTCTGTTGATCAGATATTTCAATGAATACAAGGATTATATCAAAGTTCTAATTTCTCTGTTGATCAGATATTTCAATTAATACAAGGATTATATCAAAGTTCTAATTTCTCTGTTGATCAGATATTTCAATTAATACAAGGATTATATCAAAGTTCTAATTTCTCTGTTGATCAGATATTTCCATGAAGGCAAGGATTATATCAAAGTTCTAATTTCTCTGTTGATCAGATATTTCAATGAATACAAGGATTATATCAAAGTTCTAATTTCTCTGTTGATCAGATATTTCAATGAATACAAGGATTATATCAAAGTTCTAATTTCTCTGTTGATCAGATATTTCAATGAATACAAGGATTATATCAAAGTTCTAATTTCTCTGTTGATCAGATATTTCAATGAATACAAGGATTATATCAAAGTTCTAATTTCTCTGTTGATCAGATATTTCAATTAATACAAGGATTATATCAAAGTTCTAATTTCTCTGTTGATCAGATATTTCAATTAATACAAGGATTATATCAAAGTTCTAATTTCTCTGTTGATCAGATATTTCCATGAAGGCAAGGATTATATCAAAGTTCTAATTTCTCTGTTGATCAGATATTTCAATGAATACAAGGATTATATCAGAGTTCTAATTTATATTTTGATGTGATATTTCCATGCTTATCAATGTACTATGGTGGCATTATAATTCCTTTTTTACTTCATATTTGTAATCTCATATAAAAGTCAAGTCATGACCTTACTTCGTTATGAAAATTGTCATTATTTCATGTTTGTATTCAGTAATTTTGTTTAGCTATTACTTGTTTTACATAATATTAACAGTATCACTATTTAAAGTGTCTGTTGCTTTGTAAAGAAAAAAAACAAAAAAAAAAAACAAGAACGAATATATTCACACGCTAAAGAACAATGTGCAAAACTGAGGCCTGGTTAGCAACGATGTTTATTGCTCTTTCTATGGCAATGTACTCCTCGCTGCGATAAACTGCTTTTACTGTAGGGCCAAAAGTTAAACAGAGGTCAAGTCAGCAGCGTTGCTGAATTCGATCAGTTTTATGCTACCTTTGAACCATGCGTTATATATCGGGGAATGGAAAATATCTTTTTATCGAATTCTAAAGCAATATTCTATGTTCTTTCATACAAATGTATCCGGAGGAAAACAAGATACCCTTCTCCCTGATCGTTGAAAAATAACAAAGTATACAGATAATTCTCATAAAAACAACATTTATTACAATTGAATATTCGCGTTCAGTCTAATACAGATGAGAACAAACGTGTTTGATTGTAAATTTTATCTTTATTACGGAGTATTCAGGTTCAGACACCGACAGCAATTTGCCCGTATTTCCTTATATATTGTATTTACTCCCTTGTGATTTTACTTTTACCTGGAATATGTCAGAGAATAACATATATACGTCATTATTAGAAATGAGTTTTATATGTAGGAAATGTATTTCATATTTTAAAATAATTACGATTATATCAGATATGAAGTATATATAGAGTTCGATTTCTTGCTAATTCTTCTCACTGCTGCATTGGTTTGCCAACGATAAGACAAGGAACACTTTTCTAAATTAAAGACATGACCGTTAAAACGGCATATTCGTTACTACAACAAATTGGTTGGACAAGAGCTTGGTCGTTTTAACAAGGGTTGACTATACTAGAAAGAATATTACATTTTCACCAAGCTGTTTATAGACAGACAGAGGTCGTCCCCCACTCATTTATTTAAAACATTGATAAAACATATTCCTATGCAAAAATGATTTCATTTGGTTGGTGTTTACGGCACAGCAACAAGAGATTTAAAATGTTCTCATGTGAAAAATTCGGAATGTAAGAGCGCAAAAAAGCCACATTCGTCAATTCAGTTTGTCCATTTCTGCTGCAAAACATGACCAATTAGGCTATACATGTCTTACTTCCACAGACAAGAAACATGCAACGCCCTTCCACAAACCGTATGTTTAATCAATGGTAAAGTTTCAATATTTATGACTAGATATTTATGTATTACTCTCAGTAGGCTAAATGTGCATTAATTTGTACATGTGAATGAGTTGGTATTAAAAGAATGGACTGCATGCGTTTCAGCTGCAGTGGCTTCTAGGGTGGACAATAATAATAGTTTCCGAATCTGATTTTAATAACATTGATTTGAAGAAGAAGAAAAAAAGAAAGAAAAATATCCTTTGGTTTTTATCAACTCATTATGGTTCCTCTGCTTTGATATCACAAAAAGGAATGTTCTTTATTGTTGTATGTATGTTATGCTCTGTTGCAAGGGTCAACATTTTGTAGGTCACGATCACTTTGGCAGGAGTTTTTTTTCTGCGTGGGCGCTGGAGGCTACGAAAAGCTTCATAGAGGCTAGCAATGTAAAAGGCAATTACATTCTGATTGTCACAGAGTTCTGATAGATAAATAAATAAATAAATAAATAAATAAAAACACAAAATCTTACCTTTCGAAGTTGCCACGTGTTGTTTTGAATAGTGCATGGGGCGTAATTCGTCGTTTCACCAGGCATCTTTTCACCTCGGTGACGCCTGGTCGCGATCATGATTTTACGTAAAATTGAGGTTCCTTTGAGACCATCATAAATGTATGGGGTAAAAGTAAGAAGTGTCATTTATGTTCATCTCAAAATATTTGTAGGCATTTCCGCGAATTCGTCATGCTTAACCATAGCACAACACAGAAAATTCTCTCTCTCTCTCTCTCTCTCTCTCTCTCTCTCTCTCTCTCTCTCTCTCTCTCTCTTATAATATTAATCCATGAACCACGGGATTGTAAGTAATGTGTAGTATAACAACAAAGCCTTGAGCAAGTGCAAAGAGTTTTCCCCCTAAAACCTAACGGGAAAACTTGTAATGGCTTGACTATCTTTCGTGTGCTACCAGTTGTTGTGGATTCCGAAGTTGCCACAAACATTCATTATAAAGACCCAATGAGAACTTATCCATTTATGAAGACAATAGCATCCCATAACAATCAAAGGCATATGCACGAATTCATATTCTGACGAAAAAGTCATTTTTGCAAAAGCACGGAATTTGATACCCACGACAGTTTCTGAAGTGACATTATTATGGGTAGCGATGTAATATTTTCAAGTGGACTTCTGTTAGGATAGAATTTTCAAGGAATTTTTATAATTCAAATTTTTATAACTTTATGGTTTAATTTTCAAGAAATGTTTATAAGACCAATGTTTTTAGAATTCAAATTTTTATAACCTTTAATAAACCAGAATTTGGAGTACTTGAGTCCTTTAATACATTACATTGCAAAAGTGTACTGCATTGATATTTTACGGTAAGAGTAAGAACTAACAGGACAACAGGCAAAAGATTAGACAGGCTAAAATTCTGCTGATGCGAGCGAATTCCTTTCGCAAAGAATCATCGGCTTGAGATGTGGAGAGCCTGATATTTGGCCGGCCTGCAACCATTTTTGGAAAAAGGAATGCGTTAGGTAAAGATCTCGTAAAATCTCGCTGCTGTTTTTCCCAAACTCATACCCTTATATGGAAAAGGCTACGCATTCCTTGACCAAGAACGGTATATAAGCAGGCGCCCACTGTGACAAAATCAGTTGTTGCGTCTCCACATCCTGGACTTCTGACTTCCTTTGCAGGTAAGGCAAAATTGTTTTATTATATTCTGAAAGACTTTTTGTAGGACTTTAATATATTTGGGTGCTGGAAAGTATTTCTCTCTCTCTCTCTCTCTCTCTCTTGAAACATATGTGTTTTTCATTTTATGCTTTTAATAATTTGTATGTATTGTAATATTGAATTATTGTAAAACGATGTACTGCCAACTTCATGCTCTTGATAATTAATTGAGAAATAAAATTCCTTTGGGTTACAAAACATGATATTTCGGTATTAAAGGTTCAAACATTTAAAATTGTCTTCACGATACAAGGATTTAGGTCTTAGTCCGCAATATTTATTTTTACTATATTCTAAGTTATTTTGGCTATCTTTGGCTTGTTCAATATTTAACTATTTACATCATAATTTACAAATACAGAAATCGTATGAAGTCGGCAAGCTTTGAATAAATATAACAATTATATGTGTATTTCTGTATCTAAAATATATATCTTCATATGTATTTCTTATTTGGGATTGTTGTCAATTTAATAAAAGTTGTTGCGTCTCCACATCCTCGACTTCTGAATTCCTTTGCAGTTCGAACCCGGTACCCCTCTCGCACCCCAGCGCAAGGAGTGACACCTCCGCAAAGGGAGATCGGAACGTAGTCTTTGTTGGCCCAACATTTACCACCAGTAGCCAGGACAAACTTCTTATAATAAATGTTGCCCAAAGAAAAACTTTCGTCATAAGTGGTGAAGACCAACGGCCAGAGAGCAAAATGCTATCACAATAATTAGACATTCAAGAACTTTTCATAACAAGAGGGCACTATCAAAAACTTTTTCATAGCACTTCTGTAATACAATTTACTGCGAACCAGATATATAGACCAATTCAAACAATAAATATACACTGTAACTGTTTGTCGGTCTTTAAAATGAACTCTAATTTCTGTTTTGTTTTGTGTGTCAGTGTGTGTTTACTTTTTCTTATGTTCAATGAATAAATTTAGAAAAATAAGATTTTTGAGGTAGTACTATTATATCCACTCTTCTAAACCTACCGAAATGCGAGTTAAAAATGTCCTTTTGCATATTGAGAATCAATCACAGCTACATTTCCAAACAAAGAAAAACGTTTGCAATCTGTAAGTCGCCTGCTGGTGTTGTGATATTAAAATTGCGTCAGACACCACTTATTCGCACGAAATCGGCGTTCACTGTATGATGGGTGATACAGCTTTGTGAGACATAATTTTATATTCTATGCTGGTGGAAGTAAAACCCTGAATGTCTTTAAAAGCTGGCATTAAGTGTGGTACATTAAATTTTGTAACATCCATATTTAGTCAGTACTCAAAAAGTTCAGAGACTGACCATACATACCTAGGACTCGATTCATCCATGGAGTTTACGAGTCTTAAGTTGGAGATACTCTGATTTTTTAAGTTAGCCATCAGGAGGACAGGGATCACGGAAAGAACAGGTTTTAAGTCGACGAAAATGAATTTTAAATTATCTGCTTCAGATATAGAAAAGCGTTTCTTCGGACAAGCACTAGGCAAAATAATAACACAAATATCCTAAGTATGGGTAGCCGGTAGACTTTGTCTCGCCTGCTGTGGCGAATGCCATTAAAATACAAACATAATGTGCTACAGCGACTGTCCCAAATACCAAGTAACACGGACCCATGAGAGATAGAAAATTGAACAGGAACTGAAGATTAGGGACGCCGACAACTCCGCCGAACAAAAAGCAGGCAAGAAAAGGTAGCAGCTTCAAAGTGCCTCAGGGGTAAATGATTGTAATCATTCCAACGCACTGATAAATGTGCCATGCCACAATGTAACTCATATTAGTTAAGGATCAAGGGCGTGAAGGAGACTGCGTGGTTCGCTCAAATTGCAATCTGCTTGACGGTTGACACAAAGCACGTACAAGGAGAAATCGACATTGGGGTAGATTACACACACATGAGGAGTTATATACACCTTGATTTAAAAAAAAAAAAAAAAAAAAAAAAAAAATATAAAAAATCCATTGTTGTTTTTATCTGGTAGTCGACAATTTATGTCAAAGATCACAGAGTAGGAAGCATTAGCTTTTGATAGGTGGAGCTTTCTTTAAACCTTGTTTTGTTTTATTGGCAGATCTCTGTTTTTCTGATAGCCGTTGAGACTAAATAGTTTTACTGATAAATTTGTACTTGCCTGGGATTTACGTAAAGTTTCTTTTATAAGATTCTTAGCCTTTCTTAATGCACACGCTTCAGTCAACCTGTGTAAGTGGTGATGGGTGATGGTTGAATGTGGGGTGAAGGCGGGGGTGCGAAGTTGAAGCAGTTCCAATGATTAAATAATTGCTGGAAAATGTCATTTTTATTAATAATATTTTTATGTAACGAACCTTAGATTGTAACGAATGGAAAGTCGAACAATCATAGGCAGACTAAATGAGTTTCTGTTTCTTTTTCTCTCTACAGATGGCGATAGAAACAATAATCAATGCTTTCCATGAAATAGAAAATGATGAAAACACTGGTGCATCTTCGTTTCGAGTTATAAGTTGTTTTGATATAAACAACTGTTATAATAATGCCAAGGGAAATTCGTCAAATGAATAGTAGTGATAACTGCATCAACTCTCTACCGTGAATCGTAACAACGGTTGAATGCTACGGCATCTTCCTCTATAATGGCATTTACACCATATTTCGATTATAAATTAATAAAACAAGTGCGATAACGTCATGATAACTTCATTTTACCCCACCCTAAAATTCTTTGCCTGTATTTCATCTATAGGGAAAGTTACAAATTCACCTTGTTGCAATAAATAGAATTTGATCTGGGGGCCCCGTAAAATGCAGATAAGCCTGCTGACTTGACCTCAGTTTCACCTTTTGGGAAGAGTACATGAAGGAATCTATTGCATCTCGTCAGTGCGTAACTATGGAAACGTTTTCCCAATGCCCTCCTGGACAGCCTGGAGGTCAGATTAGTATAGAAATCACCAGTCTTATATAATTTGTTCTTCCACTTCTCTGCAGTTTAAAGCTGGGAGTATTATACAAGTAGAATAGCAAATGAACACTTCTGTAAAATGAGCAAGCTCGCACAGTTACATTTTCAAGCTAAAGTTTCTCTTTCACTCGTTCTAAATAATTAAAAATTAATGAATTAGTAACATAGAATATATAAATTCTCCAAACCAATATCCACATTTCATTTTTAAAGTATGATGCTTGTTATGCTTACTTTCCGGACTAATATTAAAAGTCTGTCCAAAAAAAATGAAATTTATAAAAGTATAATCTTATTATTTTCACAACACAGTAGTGACGGGGGATGGGGTCTTCTTTTTTCACAAAGCCAAAGCAAGACAACTACAGTATATATACAAAAATAAAATGTAATAATGCCTAATACATTCGTTTGCATTTTAAGATACATTTAATTGTCTAGGCTTTGTTGTTTATGTGCAAGTTGGTTAAGAAATCAGGTCACTGTCGTGTCAAAATCTCTGAGGATTTAAAGTAGAAACAAATTCCTGTATAGTATGTTTCAGTTCAAAGGCCTGAAGCCGAAAATTCAAGTTTCAGGTGACTTACATAAAACCAACTCCAGCACGTAAGTGTAAATAGCATCATTGATAAACATTTCATGTTAGACAAGGACCGATTTTGGAAAAATGTTTGCTGTTGCATATATAAATCTCACCCATATGGTGTCATGTTTTGGTGATATAACTTCTACCTTAAAAAAGAAATCAATGAAAACAAATTTGAAGAAAATATTACAGTATGTGCACTGAGTGTGCATAATCAGTGTGCATAATGAATGTACTCTTTCTGCCGATTCACTATTAGCAAATAAACGTTACTCTGTGTCAGAATTTCTGAGAAAAATTAATTTAAATCCTTTTCTTTTTATCAAACTTTTGTGTCCCTTCGAGAAGGAAGGGAAATTACTTAAAGGGATAACTGTTATCTGCAGAAGCATACATATAATTCTGTTGTGAATTAAAGCGAAGTTTCGGTAAGAACTATTGGTAGGGGCAGTTTTTTAATTATCGATACTTAAAAAGCTATTGTGTACATTTTTAAAGTAGCGACAGAGCACTGTCACAAGTGATATGTGTTTCATTTTGTAGATAATTGTGGCTTTTTGTAAATAAATGAATGTACGGGTCGGATTTTAGGAGCCGCAGTGGCTCAGTGGTTAGCTTTCCGGAGTCGCTACTGAAAGGCTGCGGTTTCGAATCCTGCCATCGGATCAGCTTGGGTCGGTTACACTGGTGTGTCCCTTGGCAAGGCACTTTATCGCTAGTTGCATCGGCACTAAATAATCTACTTGTGTTGCTTTGCCGTTTAGAATGATGAAATATCCTTGAGTAGAATAAATGGCAGCTATATAGTGCGTTCGCAATATCAGTGTACCGGCAATAAATATAAACAGCCCATCAACTCTTGAAGTTAATAATGCCGCAGTAATGCATGTTCTGACTGGTCTCGTAGTCAGTGTGTTTTATACGGTTGGTCGATTTGCACTTTTTTTTTTTTGCTTATGGAAGGCCCAAAATATACTTTACCCATTGTGATGTAATTGACAAGATCTGAAACCCAAACAAACACCAACATTGTGTATGAATATCAGGAACGTATCATACACATTTATTTGTAATTTTTAAATTAAAAAGTTTATAAACAATTTAAAAAAAAAAAAGCTTACAAGCTTTAATTATGTGAAAGTAATCCACTACCATGTCAGAAAAAGATACAGAAAACTGTTAGATACTTTTTGGATACTGATGATAGTAGTTTTGCTCGACCTGTATGATAAAACTTTTTGATTTGAGGGGAACATCATGTACGCTAACTATATGACTTTAAAACTTTGTCAAAGAAAATGAACGAATTTAAATACCGTATTAGATAGGTCTGATTCATAATACATACTAGTGTTAAGTAACTGCAACCTTCACAAGGGTTTCATCTACAACTATCCTCAGTTCATTATGGCAGTAACATTATTATTTGAATATTTGTGATTGATTGATTGATTGATTGATTGATTGATTGTCTTGCAATTAAACTTTAGTGTGACTTAACAAGTTTCTAAATAGTGCACCGCTCTGGAGATCATACCAGTTAGCTGGATTTTAGCGTTTATGGCAGGAAACTGGCTTGATCGTCAATGATTAATTTGACAGAAAGAGCAATGTCTTTGTTATATAATACACATCTCGCTCTCTCGCTCTCTCCTCTCTCTCTCTCTCTCTCAGACAATTGCAAATTAAATGTCGAAAATAGGAGCGAATTTTTGTGTTAACCATACTATGCATTTCGTGGTGACTTCGTTTTATTTCTCTCCGCTAAAATACTAAAAAATAAAAAGACAAATTTAAAAAAAAAGGAAAACAAAACACAACATATATATTTTAACCAAACTGAAGTCCCTAGGTATGGCTATAGTATTGACGGTTCGTGTAATTGCCTTGATATTCTGCAATTCATGAAGTGAAGTACAGGGGGTCAAACTGATCTAAGATAGTATATGTATGTATAGCGTTATTGGATCGGGATAATTTTCTAATACATGCAAACGGTTTATCTTTTTGTATTGTTTTGACGTTATTAATGAGAAAGATACACGTTAATGTTACAATACTCTCACGATTCACTTTCCTAGTCACTTAGATTATAGATTTGGCAATTCAGAGTACCTTGTAAAGGTGTTTTGTATCGCTGATTGCTATTGTGTTGGGGACGCGAATAAATATTTAAACAGTTTTCTGATCACCAGGTCGGATTTTGTGTAAAACTTACTTTAAGAAAGACAATATGAATAGGAATATTAATGTCTAATACAGTTCGTAATAAATGCACTTTTAAGTTACGGTATATATGTTGGTCCTTTAGAACACCCTGTGGTTTTTGGTTATCACTAAAACATGTTTAAATTTGGAAAAGCAAATAATTTGGAACAATACGGTGTTGACACCACTGTACTCTTATACAGATTGGTGTTTGGTGTTTATATTTTGTGTATTGTTTTAATGAGACTTCCTTCACAACAAAACTATGGATACAAGCATGATTCATGGTCTGTAAATAAAAGTCAACAGATCACTAACTGAAGCAGGCACATACGTGTAAAAGCACATTGAATGCATACATCAGTTTATGATTTGCTTGCACATATTGTTGCAAGTCTTAAGAGTGCGATGATGAAAGACATATATTGCTATAATGAAATGTTTCCTTTTGCGACTGATCATCTTCATGATAAATGTTTGACTTCTATCTATGTATCTACTGAAGTTATATGCACGTAACTTCCATATTCAGTTTGTCGTAATTCGATGTCAATATAACAGGTTCAGTCCTCTCCTGTTCTGAACACGAAGTAGGCAAATGATGCAATAATATCGGATATAGTTCATTGAATAATACAAATGTTGCATATCAAGGGCTTCTTTTTAATAGCTCTACATGTGCGAAACCTCACTGCAAGAGTAGTATAGAATTGCCGCCGGAGTATTCCGCTTTTTAAGCAAAGGTCACAATAGGTTAACAGACGGAGTAAGCCGCCATTTTGAGTGATTTTATCGATGGATGGATTTCAGGGGTGAAACAAAAGTCCTACTATACAGTCTGCTACAGTTTTATGGATGAGTAAATCCTTGACATTTTACATGAACATATCAAATAAGTTTACTCATATGATATAGCATTACTATCAAAAGACATAGTCCAAGCGCAAATCGACATGCAGAGTTGTAACTTTAAGGATAGTTTTTAAGATATTAGTAAATTGCACTAGCTACAAGAACAGAGACATTTCTTGTTTACTGAATGAGAAGTATTAATAAACAAAGATCACACAAACTAGACTACTTGCATCACTATTTAGAAAGATATGATTTGCATTACCATTTTAGTTGCTTGATAGATTTCACAGAGCAAATCAAAATCATACAAGGTAAACGTGTCCACTATCAAATCTACAAGTCATGTTATTTTACTGAATTATCTACCATAACAAAACATTGATAGATAATATATATTTCCACCTTCTCGCCTAACTCCACATATGAAAGCAAATGCGTGCCAAAGTACATTAATAAATATGATCTCTAATCACCCTACTCAATCACATGGAAACATTAATAAATATGATCCATTCTCACCCAACTCAATCTTTCACCATATGAAAGCATGTATAGATAAGATCTACTTTTCCGTCATAGCAATAATCTTAATTACATTAATTACATTAATTACATTACTGGACTCAACCAATCCCTACCATCCTCCTATAAAAATAAATAAATAAACCTAAATCATAAATTTTAAGATGATATCAAATAAGCAACATACAAATTAGAAGGTCATATATATTTTGTAGCGCTTTTATTCAACTGATATTAAGAACGGCAATATACAAATCAGAAGATCACATCAAAATCATCATGTGTACTACTTTATTCATCGTCATTATTCTGAGTTATCATCTATTCAACTTTACTTGACCATTTTCTACATGGCATAAATATATAATTTTATGATAGTAAGAATATTGTCACAATATATCTCAACAACCGCACTCAACCTTACCGATTATGTTTTAATTATAAGTCTATATTTCTTCTCTTCTTTTGTTTTAAAACCAAAAGGAGTGAAAGAAAATTTATCATTGCAACTGTTGATAGTTCTCAATTACTGATGGATATTCAGAAGAGACTTTTTGAAAAAGTGATAAAGGTTCGATGGAAATGTTTGTAGCAGTCAAGTTTTCAATTCCAAATGATGTTATTTCAATTGAAACAAGCAAGGAAATTTCGACTGACAGTCTCCTCCCTCTCCCCTCTTTGAATCCGCTACAGGTAGTAGTAGTAGTAGTAGAAGAAGTAGTAGTAATAGTAGCACTAATAGTGTATATTTCCCCAGCAGTAAAAAATCATAGTTGAGAGAATACTGAATGTTACTTCTAAAGTATATAGCGAGCAAACTGAAGAGCTTTTAATCGTTTGTCTCCTTATGACACACTGTAATTATTAAAATGCAAGAAACCATATAGAAGATTTTTCTTTTCGAATGAACGTATTAAAGCATTGTGAGGTTTTTACATTTGAAGTGAGTATTTGTTTTCAAATAAATTTATCAGAAAATCCCACGCCCCCTTCCTCCCCTTCAAAAAAAAAAAATTAAATGGACGGTCCCTTACACAATACGTACACGTGCGCTTCACTTTGATGGATTTTGCCTTTGTATATATTATTGATTTATGGACCTGTGGCCTAAATTACCAGATACTGAATCTTGAATCTTGAAAAACACCACTATGACTTAAATAACTGAAAAAATACTGCTTATCCAATCACATTTCAGGGGACGACAATTAACATACAATGACTGTTAGATATCATTGTTCTACAATCAAAGTTTAATGTAAATGGTTCAATTTTTCCAGAGTAAAAGAAAAAAGGAAATGAATTTCGAGACCATTTTCCCTGCCGCATCTTTCTTGCCGGGCTAATGGATCAAAGGTGAAATTTGTCGTCCCATACATTGAAACTTGACTTGTTTCAATATAGATTCCTATTTATTTTGGTTTATTTTTTATCAAAAGATTGTTTTGTTTTTTAAAAAAGGACAGAACGAAAATTAAGATAAGGGTAGATTGGCGAGCATCTGAGGAAAGTTATCAAGATTGTAAGTTCAGACCTTCACATGAAAATCAATAACACAAGATTATCATCTTGTTATCATAAAACTGCATTCGTCAAGTTTCAATTCGCGTTAGAGTTGTAATCGTTCATCTTATCAACCTATACAAACGACTTTGAAATAGTTCTGTTACCATACTAGTTACGCTATATGAGGTGATTATATCTCAACAATGCTGGCTCATGTTGGTAACTTTGTTTTATTTTTTTCTTTTCTTGTAGATGCATGAAATTAAGCCTAAAATTGTAGATAATGAAACCCATCACTAATTGACATTATTTTGGCATTTATAGCATTTCCATCTAGAATTTATAAAACTTTAGCAGACATCATTTTCCTTCACCGTTCACGAGTCATAAGTAATTGCAATGCACTTCTAATTTTGTCAAGCTGGCGATGAATGTACCAATCAGTCGGCCGCCATCTTGGCGGATTACAGGAATTTTAGGAATTTTAGATCATAAGTGTAACGTAATCCACCAAGATGGAATTTGGGTCGCATAAGATGCGAAGTCATCAGGTCATGTAAGGTTAGCCAAATTCCTAACAGGCGTGGTTTCTGTGAGTGGTTATGTACAATACGTTCTCAGTATCTGACAGTCAAGTGTGCATAGATTTAAGGCATGGACATAGCTAGTTGATCCGTATCTCATTTAACTTTGACATTATAGTAGCATATTTCTTAGTTATTGAGAGGCCGTAGACCTTAAACTATGTAAGATCATAATTTTAAGAGAGCCCAAAGTCCAAGCGTGCTTGCCATCTGATTGGATTTATCCGTAGATACATGTTTATCAGCAGGTGGGCAAAGATAGCTCACACAATGGTAAGCTATATGTAATTTGAAGTGCTGAATGATCCCTTAAATTCAAAATTGATAAATTTATTTCATAACATCATATTAAATGTTGTAACAAGAGACAATTCATTTATAATATTAAAGTCCCTATTTAATTCCCACCCCAACCCTCCATTATAATAGCATATTGGTTAGTCATTGAGAGGTTGTAGGCGTTAAACTATGTAAAATCATAGTGATAAGAGAGCCCAAAGTCCAAGCGTGCTTGTCATCTGATTGGATTTATCCGTAGATACATGTTGATCAGCAGGTGTGCAAATATAGCTCACACAATGGTAATCTATATGTAATTTAAAGTGCTGAATGATCTCTTAAGTTCATAATTGATAAATTTATTTATAATATCATATTGAATGTTCTGACAAGACACAATTCATGTATAATATTAAAGTCCCTATTTAATCCCCACCACCACCCTCCATTTTAATGGCATATTGGTGGGTTTTTCAGGTGTCGTAGACCTTAAACTATGTAAGAGCATAGTGATATGAGAGCCCAAAGTCCAAGCGTGCTTGTCATCTGATTGGATTTATCCATAGATACATGTTTATCAGCAGGTGGGCAAATACAGCTCACACAATAGTAAGCTATATGTACTTTGAAGTGCTGAATGATCTCTTAAGTTCACAACTGATAAATTTATTTTATAATATCATATTAAATGTTGTAACAAGAGACAAGTCATGGATAATATTAAAGTCCCCATTTGATTCAAACCACCACCCTCCATTATAATAGCATGTCGGTTAGTTTTTGAGAGACCGTAGATCTTAACCTATGTAAGATCATAGTGATATGATAGCCCAAAAGTCCAAGCGTGCTTGTCATCTGATTGGATTTATCCATAGATATATTTTGATCAGCAGGTGTGCAAATATAGCTCACACAATAGTAAGCTATATTTAATTTAAAGTGCTGAATGATCTCTTAAGTTCATAATTGATAAATTTATTTATAATATCATATTAAATGTTCTAACAAGACACAATTCACGTATAATATTAAAGTTCCTATTTAATCCCCACCCACACCCTCCATTATAGTAGCATATGGGTTAGTTATTGAGAGGTCGTAGACCTTAAACTATGTAAACTATGCAAGATCATAGTGATATGAGATCCCAAAGTCCAAGCGTGATTGTCATCTGATTGGATTTATCCATAGATACATGTTTATCAGCAGGTGTGCAAACATGGCTCACACAATATTAAGCTATATGTAATTTTAAGTGCTTAATGATCTCTTAAGGTCACAATTGATAAATTTCTTTTATAATATCATATTAAATGTTGTAACAAGAGACAATTTATTTATAATATTAAAGTCCCCATTTAATCCCCACCCCGATCCTCCATTATAATGGCATATTGGTAAGTTATTGAGAGGTCGTAGACCTTAAACTATGTAAGGACATAGTGATATGAGAGTATAAAGTCCAAGCGTGCTTGTCATCTGATCGGATTTATCCATAGATACATGTTTATCAGCAGGTGGGCAAACATAGCTCGCACAATATTGAGCTATATGTAAATTGAAGTGCCGAATGATCTCTTAAATACAAAATTGATAAATTTATTTTATAATATCATATTAAATGTTGTAACAAGAGACAATTTATTTATAATATTAAAGTCCCCATTTAATCCCAACCCCCACCCTCCATTATAATAGCATATGGGTTAGTTATTGAGAGGCCATAGACCTTAAACTATGTAAGATCATAGTGATATGAGAGCCCAAAGTCTAAGCGTGCTTGTCATCTGAATGTATTTATCCGTAGATACATGTTTATCAGCAGGTGGGCAAACATAGCTCACACAATAGTAAGCTATATGTAATTTGAAGTGCTGAATGATCGCTTAAATTCAAAATTGATAAAAAATTTGTATAACATCATATTAAATGTTGTAACAAGAGACAATTTATTTATAATATTAAAGTCCCCATTTAATCCCCACTCTCACCTTCCATTATAATAGCATATGGGTTAGTTATTGAGAGGCCGTAGACTTTAAACTATGTAAGATCATAGTGATATGAGAGACCAAAGCCTAAGCGTGCTTGTCATCTGATTGGATTTATCCGTAGATACATGTTTATCAGCAGGTGGGCAATGATAGCTCACACAATGGTAAGCTATATGTAATTTGAAGTACTGAATGATCACTTAAATTCAAAATTGATAAATTTATTTTATAACATCATATTAAATGTTGTAACAAGAGACAATTCATGGATAATATTAAAGTCTCTATTTAATCCCCTCCCCTACCCTCCATTATAATAGCATATGGGTTAGTTATTCAGCTGTCGTAGACCTTAAACTATGTAAGATCATAGTGATATGAGAGCCCAAAGACCAAGCGTGCTTCTCATCTGATTGGATTTGTCCGTAGATACATGTTGATCAGCAGGAATGCAAATATAGCTCACACAATGGTAAGCTCTATGTAATTTCAAGTGCTGAATGATCTCTTAAGTTCACAACTGATAAATTTATTTTATAATATCATATTAAATGTTGTAGCAAGAGACAATTCATGGATAATATTAACGTCCCTATTTAATTCCCACCCCCACTCTCCATTATAATAGCATGTCGGTTAGTTATTGAGAGACCGTGGACCTTAAACTATGTAAAATCATAGTGATATGAGAGCCCAAAGTGCAAGCGTGTTTGTCATCTGATTGAATTTATTCATATATATTTTTTTATCAGCAGGTGTGCAAATATAGCTCACACAATAGTAGGCTATATGTAATTTAAAGTGCTGAATGATCTCTTAAGTTCATAATTGATAAATTTATTTATAATATCATATTAAATTTTCTAACAAGACACAATTCACGTATAATATTAAAGTTCCTATTTAATCTCCACCCCCACCCTCCATTATAATGGCATATTGGTTGGTTATTTAGGTGTCGTAGACCTTAAACTATGTAAGATCATAGTGATATGAGAGCCAAAAGTCCAAACGTGCTTGTCATCTGATTTGATTTATCCATAGATACATGTTTATCAGCAGGTGGGCAAACATAGCTCACACAATATTAAGCTATATGTAATTTGAAGTGCTGAATGATCTCTTAAATTCAAAATTGATAAAAAAAACTTTATAACATCATATTAAATGTTGTAACAAGAGACAATTTATTTATAATATTAAAGTCCCCATTTAATCCCCACCCTCACCTTCCATTATAATAGCATATGGGTTAGTTATTGAGAGGCCGTAGACTTTAAACTATGTAAGATCATAGTGATATGAGAGACCAAAGCCTAAGCGTGCTTGTCATCTGATTGGATTTATCCGTAGATACATGTTTATCAGCAGGTGGGCAAAGATAGCTCACACAATGGTAAGCTATATGTAATTTGAAGTACTGAATGATCACTTAAATTCAAAATTGATAAATTTATTTTATAACATCATATTAAATGTTGTAACAAGAGACAATTCATTTATAATATTAAAGTCCCTATTTAATTCCCACCCCAACCCTCCATTATAATAGCATATTGTTTAGTCATTGAGAGGTTGTAAGCGTTAAACTATGTAAATCATAGTGATAGGAGAGCCCAAAGTCCAAGCGTGCTTGTCGTCTGATTGGGTTGGATTTATCCGTAGATACATGTTGATCAGCAGGAGTGCAAATATAGCTCACACAATGGTAACCTATATGTAATTTGAAGTGGTGAATGATCTCTTAAGTTCACAATTGATACATTTATTTCTAATGTCATATTAAATGTTCTAACAAGAGACAATTCACGAATAATATTAAAGCCCCTATTTAATCCCAACCCCTACCCTCCATTATAATAGCATATTGGTTAGTTATTCAGCAGTCATAGACCTTAAACTATATAAGATCATAGTGATATGAGAGCCCAAAGTCCAAGCGTGCTTGCCATCTGATTGGATTTATCCGTAGATACATGTTGATCAGCAGGTGTGCAGATATAGCTCACACAATGGTAAGCTATATGTAATTTCAAGTGCTGAATGATCTCTTAAGTTCAAAATTGATAAATTGATTTTATAATATCATATTAAATGTTCTAACAAGAGACAATTCATGTATAATATTAAAGTCACTATGTAATACCCACCCCCACCCTCAATTATAATGGCATATGGGTTAGTTATTGAGAGGTCGTAGATCTTAACCTATGTAAGATCATAGTGATATGAGAGCCAAAAGTCCATTCGTGCTTGTCATCTGATTGGATTTATTCATAGAAATATTTTGATCAGCAGGTGTGCAAATATAGCTCACACAGTAGTAACCTATATGTAATTTAAAGTGCTGAATGATCTCTTAAGTTCATAATTGAAACATTTATTTATAATATCATATTAAATGTTCTAACAAGACACAATTCGCGTATAATATTAAAGTCCCAATTTAATCCCCACCCACACCCTCCATTATACTAGCATATGGGTTAGTTATTGAGAGGTCGTAGACCTTAAACTATGTAAACTGTGTAAGATCCATAGTGATATGAGATCCCAAAGTCCAAGCGTGATTGTCATCTGATTGGATTTATTCATAGATACAAGTTTGTCAGCAGGTGTGCAAACATAGCTCACACAATAATAAGCTATATGTAATTTGAAGTGATTAATGATCTCTTAAGTTCACAATTGATAAATTTCTTTTATAATATCATATTAAATGTTGTAACAAGAGACAATTTATTTATAATATTAAAGTCCCCATTTAATCCCCACCCCCATCCTCCATTGTAATGGCATATTGGTTAGCTATTGAGAGGTCGTAGACCTTAAACTATGTAAGATCGTAGTGATATGAGAGCCCAAAGTCCAAGCGTGCTTGTCATCTGATTGGATTTATCCGTAGATACGTATTTATCAGCAGGTGGGCAAAAAAGTTCACACAATGGTAAGCTATATGTACTTTGAAGTGCTGAATGATCTCTTAAGTTCACAACTGATATATTTATTTTATAATATCATATTAAATGTTGTAACAAGAGACAATTCATGGATAATATTAAAGTCCCCATTTGATTCAAACCACCACCCTCCATTATAATAGCATGTCGGTTAGTTATTGAGAGACCGTAGATCTTAACCTATGTAAGATCATAGTGATATGATAGCCCAAAAGTCCAAGCGTGCTTGTCATCTGATTGGATTTATTCATAGATATATTTTGATCAGCAGGTGTGCAAATATAGCTCACACAATAGTAAGCTATATTTAATTTAAAGTGCTGAATGATCTCTTAAGTTCATAATTGATAAATTTATTTCTAATATCATATTAAATGTTCTAACAAGACACAATTCACGTATAATATTAAAGTTCCTATTTAATCCCCACCCACACCCTCCATTATAGTAGCATATGGGTTAGTTATTGAGAGGTCGTAGACCTTAAACTATGTAAACTATGTAAGATCATAGTGATATGAGAGCCCAAAGTCCAAGCGTGCTTGTCATCTGATTGGATTTATCCGTAGATACGTATTTATCAGCAGGTGGGCAAAAAAAGTTCACACAATGGTAAGCTATATGTAATTTGAAGTGCTGAATGATCTCTTAAGTTCAAAATTGATACATTTATTTTATAATATCATATTAAATGTTCTAACAAGAGACAATTCATGCATAATATTAAAGTCCCTATGGAATACCCACCCCCACCCTCCATTATAATGGGGCATATAGGTTAGTTATTGAGGTCGAAGACCTTAACCTATGTGAGATCATAGTGATATGAGAGCCAAAAGTCCAAGCGTGCTTGTCATCGGATTGGATTTATTCATAGAAATATTTTGATCAGCAGGTGTGCAAATATAGCTTACACAATAGTAAGCTATATGTAATTTAAAGTGCTGAATGATCTCTTAAGTTCATAATTGATACATTTATTTATAATATCATATTAAATGTTCTAACAAGACACAATTCGCGTATAATATTAAAGTCCCAATTTAATCCCCACCCACACCCTCCATTATACTAGCATATGGGTTAGTTATTGAGAAATCGTAGACCTTCAACCATGTAAACTGTGTAAGATCCATAGTGATATGAGATCCCAAAGTCCAAGCGTGATTGTCATCTGATTGGATTTATTCATAGATACATGTTTGTCAGCAGGTGTGCAAACATAGCTCACACAATATTAAGCTATATGTAATTTGAAGTGATTAATGATCTCTTAAGTTCATAATTGATAAATTTCTTTTATAATATCATATTAAATGTTGTAACAAGAGACAATTTATTTATAATATTAAAGTCCCCATTTAATCCCCACCCCAACCCTCCATTATAATAGCGTATGGGTTAGTTATTGAGAGGTCGTAGACCTTAAACTATGCAAGTTCATTGTGATATGAGAGTACAAAGACCAGTCGTGCTTGTCATCTGATTGGATTTATTCATAGATATATTTTGATCAGCATGTGTGCAGATATAGCTCACATAATGGAAAGCTATATGTAATTTAAAGTGCTGAACGATCTCTTAAGTTCAAAATTGATACATTTATTTTATAACATCATGTTAAATGTTGTAACAAGAGACAATTCATGTATAATATTAATGTCCCTATTTAATACCCACCCCCACCCTCTGCTATAATGGCATATGTGTTAGTTATTGAGAGGTCGTAGACCTTAAACTATGTAAGATCATAGTGATAAGAGAGCCCAAAGTCCAAGCGTGCTTGGCATCTGATTTGATTTATCCGCAGGTACATGTTGATCTGCAGGTGCGCAAATATCGCTCACTCACTGGTAAGACAATGATCAGAAGAAAAAAAATATGACTTTGAAACTAATCTACTAAATAATCTCAAGAACATTCACAAATGCACCACCCTATAACTTTCATTTCAATGTAAAGAAAAGAAAATCACAGTTATATACATATTATACACTCTGAATATATGATAGACATACACACAAATACACAGACACGAATGCACACACACAAATACACACATTATATCTAATTTTGATTAAAATTTAAAGAACAAATAATAATAAAAGTATATGCATATTATTATACCCTGAATATATTATCACAAAATGTAAAACTTGAGTTTTCAAATGTATCTACTTATATAAAAGGTGGAGAAAAAAAACACACAGACATATAGACACACATCCCTAATGTTTATTTTAATCTAAAGAAAAAGATCATGGTCGAAGTTATATGCATATTATTACACCCTTAAAAATGAACAAAAGTAAAATGTGACTTGAAAACTAATCTACTCAAATTTTAAAAAAACATACACACACACACCTAATTTTGATTTCTCATGTAGAGACAAAGTTAGAATCAAAATTATATGCATATTTTTTACCGCGTCAATATGGTCATAAACAGTGAGTATGTGACATAGAAACAAATCTACTTAAATGAAAGGAAATTGAAGATACAAACACACAAGTATACACATATATCTAATTTTGATTGCATGTAAAGAAAAAAAAAACAATCAAAATTATATGCATATTATTATACCCTGAATATATAATCACAAAATGTAAAACTTGAGTTTTAAAATGTATCTACTTATATAAAAGAAAAAGAAATAAACAAAACAGACAAATACACACATCCCTAATTTTGATTTGAATCTAAAGAAATAAATCACGATCAGAACTATATGCATATTATTACACCCTGAAAAAATTATCAAAAGTAAAATGTGACTTGAAAACTAATATACTTCAATAAAAAAACGCACACACACACTCACTCAAATACACACTCATCCTTAGTTTTGATTTCAATCTAGAGAAACATGATCAGAATCAAAATTATATACATATTATACTCTGAGTATATGATCATGAAAAGTAAAATATGACTTTAAAACTAATCTACCTAAATAGAAAAACATATACACACAGGCCCACGCATGCACGCACACATACATATGCTTGATTTTGATTTTAATGTAAAGAAAAGGAAAGATCAAATCAAACTTATCTTGATATATTATTATACCCTCAGTATATGATCTGAAGAAGTAAATTGTGACTTTAAAACTAATCTACTTAAACTGCACACACAAATACAAAAAAACCCCAGGAAGAACCACCGACCCACGGTAAGCTAGTGGCAAGCTTTCTCACATACCTACACTGGCCAAGCTGAGACTCAAACCCACGTGGACAGAGGTGAGATGTCAGTGACCTCTAAAGGCAAGCGCCTTAGACCACCTGGGCCACCTGGGTCCATTCACTGGACTTGGCCAAATTGTTCTGAGGTGTCATTGGTGCATTAATGATGGACAAAACATGCCAAAATGTTTTTAAGATAGTGTTTGCTACAAATCTGCCCAATTAAATTTTTGTTTCATGCAAAAGTCAGTGCTGATCTTCCTCGAATCCAGGTACACGACATGATGTATTAATCACACCCCTGTGACCCTATGACCAATATATATACGGTTCTCGTCTAGCTAATACAAGCAGATTAACTTTCTACACTTCAGAGGAGACAAGAAATTTACAAATGCTGAGTCTGTAATAAACGGATACAGTGCATCATTTAATATGATAAAAAGTCAGTCAGTTTATAAAACTGTTTAAAGACAATTAAAAAGTAAGACGGTCAGAAATAAACAGACACCTTTAAGAGATTTACCAAATTGGCTCACAATAGCTAGGGTGATGTGTAGTGTCAAATCTTTTGAGCACTGCTGAGGGAGAGCCCATTAGGCTAATTTGCATAGGTAAAGTACAAATAAGTGGAACAACCCAATTTGTCTGAAGTTAAGTACATCAAAGAGATGCGTGTTGAAAAACAAATGTTATTACACATCACTGATTGCATTACGGGACTGTAGTAAAACAATAAACTCTGCACCTCAACTGGAGAATCTAATGAGAATCGGCACGTACAAATGTGAAGGAGACTTCGACTTTGAAACTGCATTCAGCAAGTGGGCAGCAGTAAAATCATGACGCATACTCATGTGGCATTCGATTTTATTATTGTTATAAAACAACATTTTAATAGTGCAAAAAATTATAAAAAGGCAATCAAACGAGTCATGTATGATTTATTCTGTAATATTGTGGTATTGTATTGTTGCTGTCAATAAAGTAATAAATACCCCATCTTTTTCAATTTTCATTGCCTACTACATTAATAGACATGGAAAAATACTGACTCCTTTCTTGGCGACATTTTTTGAAAACTGGCGACAAAATATTGAGATTGGCGATTTTTTTGGCGAAAACTTTTTTAAAGCCAGCACCATCCCTGATTAGGTTACATTATTTTTTCATTATGAAATTGTAAGTTTTCAATTAAGTTAATAATATAAAAATAACCAATAAAACATTTATCCATATTTTGAGATAAAGACCACTAAATAAAATTTATTAACTTCTGAAATCTCCATTGCGTATAATGATTTCCATTGTGTAGCAGGTCGGTCACATTTAAGTGAAAAATTCTTTGAGTAAATTTATACTATTAAAAGTAAGTATTCATTTTTTATGTTTTGATGTCAATTTATCACCAGAAATCATATTTAGTTCAATTAGTGACGAAAAAGTGTTATTATATTTTATTTCCATTGCGTTTCATTTTTCCACTGCGTACTTTAGTCATACCCTCTCCCACCCATCTGTACTGAACTGTGCATTACCAACAGCCCTCAAGGAACACCGTCTTTGTCAAAATCATGCAACATAAATGCTTGGTAGCTCGTCAATCATGAAAAGATCATCTGACTCCTTTTAAAGGTAACTATAAATTACTTCTAATGTAAGTACTCCCCCAGTTCTTGCTACATTTCAATTCACATATGCAATTCATGTACAAAAACTGCCGTGTGCGTATGCTTCTAAAAGTGTATATTGTACAGCAATATGTGGCAATGGAAACATATTTTGTAAATTTTGTAAAATAACTATGTGTTTTACGTTTTAATTATACTTTTTTTATTATTCTAAATGGTCTCAAATAATACAGATGGCTTGAATGTTGCGTATTCCTACAAAACCAATTTACCTTCCTAAGAGCGGCCATATTGTTGTCTGAACTTGTGAGTTGCGCATGCTCGGGTTTAAGTAGAAGACATCACTGTTTTATGTATTCCGTTTCGGGACATTTTTTGTCTAGTAATATACCTCCATATACACTATGGTCCGAATCCGCCTGGTTTTTGGTTTAACTCAGCCCGTAATTTGGTCCGAATAAGCCTGGTACGCATCAGCCTGCACCCTTTCATAGCTTTTTTTAAAAATGCATGTTCTTTAGGAATACTGAAATTGATATTTAAACCTATCAGAAATTTTACTGCAATGGATTTGTCTTAATACTCATAAATGCTGTTAGCGCACTATGTCATCTAACAATTAATAACGTATCGTAGAATATCTAAATATGGAATAGTAAGCCTAATTTGGAAAACAAATTACCGCCAGAATCTCATGATATCGGTGTGGACTAATAAGTGTAATCCATACTCGTACCCGTACCCGAAACACATTATCGTACATATATCTGGTAATTTATCATTAAAAATATAATATTGGGTAGGGTTAGATACATGTATTTTTACTGCATACGTTTTGTCTGGTTTATATTTTACATTTAATTTTTGAAAAGTTCAGAACAATTTGAAAGTAAAAATTCAATTTTGGATAGTTTTTGATACTTTCATAAGATATGACACTTTCATAGTGGTTAGTTTATACTGTGCTGAAATTCTTGCTGATATTTTTATATATTTTTTGGGGGGGACTGTTTGAGTATATGATAAGTTATTGTACATGAAACTTAATGAAAATTCACACAAAAAGCATGGTTTATTTCATTTAAATAATTTAAATAACAAACAATTTCAACAAGAAGTCACTTGCATTTTTTACATACAAACAGTCGCCAGAAAAACTGTCTTTTTTAACATTGCATTTGGGAATGGAGTCATTTGATTGATTTTCAATACACATGAGAAGGTGGGGTCTCATTGCATTTTCATCAAACTGTAAATTTACATTGCCAACACATCCATTATAACAGAATTCTGTTATGTTGGCTATGGCATAAACCCCACAGTCAACACCATCAGACTGTTGTTGGATGTGTTGAATTTTAATGTCTAAACTGTTATTCCCATTAAGGTAAATGCATGATAACTGGATCTGAGTAGAAGATCTTAAAATTTTACTTGTATATTTAATGTCCAAAATGTAAAGGTTGTTGTTTTTGTCTGTTACTGAAGTAACCCAGTGGTCATGATGGATCCGTACACTAGGTGACTTTACAGGTTTAAGATGTAGTGAATATTCACATTTGTTCTTCACTAAAATTGGTGCGTATCCAATATACTGAAACCCGTCGATATTAGGAAGCTGGAGCTTAAACATCTGTTGAGGAAAATTGATAGTTTGGCAGCAAAGTTTTTGATAAAGTAAAATGTCACTTTTGTGTTTGAAAAAAAAAAACCATACAATTGTTGAAACTAGTCCAGATTCTTTTGTTGGCTTTCGAACTAGGTAAAGGCTATTTCAGAAAACATGGTGAAGGAGAACTTTTTGAAGATTTTGTAACTGAAATATTTTTGAGGCTTGTTGATGCAACAGTAGATTTCTGTACAGAAACTGGTGATTTCTGGAACCCTGCAACCATGAGGAGAACTTGCACTGAGGTGTATAAATGCAACTGGACTCTTTGATTGTTGACACATGTGTTTGTGGTGCATTTCAGGACAATTGTTTTGAAGAGGGCTCTCGAACTTGATTTTCTTCCTTCAACACAGAACCAGTCATTTGCGTTGCTCCTTCATAATGGAGCGAGGTGTTTTCACAATGTCATTGTTTCAATTCAGTTGTGGCATTGAACAGATGAAAGAGGCTTGTTTTGCTGCAGAATCCAGTGCTGGTATTATGGACATGTCATTTCTGTCCCACGGTCGTGATTGTTTTTTGCCACCTTTTTTGTTGGGACGTTTCCTAGTGTTCTTGTTAAGTTGAGTTAAATTTAAAACTCATTCCTCTGTTAGATCGGCAATGCCAGTGCTCATCCTAGCTGCCAGGATATGGTAACAACTGCCAAGAGATGGACACAAGCAGGTTTCCTTTGGATATAATTGAACGGTATGCTTGTCACCACTAGAACATTCCAACTGGGACTTTCCCAATTGAGTCGGATCTGCTAAACATTCCACTTGTCACATAGGAGACAATGTTTTATATACTTCCTGAAATCCAAGGGCTGATGTTGCATCACCGTATGTTGTTACAAACTTAACTAGAAATTGTTGAAGTACAAACTGTGTCCCAATTTCATGTCCCATTTCAAAGTCAGAGTGAGGTGCTACATATAAAATATTTACAGTACAGTCTGCATGACCATTAGGGCATACACCATCATATCCTTTTCCTCTGAGTCAAGCTCCAGTCCAACACAATTAGTTTTCGCACTCAGCTACAGTGTTGTACTTATGATCAGTCATTGTTTCACAAGCAATTCCGACAGGTTTGTGAAGATGCTTGTCCTGGTTTCTCTGCACTAACTATGCAAACAGAGTTGTAACATGCATCAAATGCAACATTGATAGGAAAAGGATATGTACTGACACTATTTTAAGTTGTGTCATGCACCAGTTTAAGTTTCATTGACATGCCCTTCTTATTTAGATTAGTTGTAACTTTTGCTACTCTGATTGCAGTCTTTTGCATGCCGCTTCACGCAGAAGGAGGAGGAATATCTATGGCTGTAAGCACGAGTCTGGCCCTTGTATTTCCCATTGGTGTCTCTTGAAGTCCCACATGGAATCCCAAGTTGACTGCAGCAGCACTGCAGCCTGGTAAGCTGAATGGAAATTCATTGTACAGCTTGAATTTAGGTGAGATGAAGCCACAATTCACACATTTCAAGATCATCTGCCAGCCCAAGCCCCACTTAACTTCTTGATGTATGTATACCTCCAATAGTGGACAATCTGTAGCTGCCTGATGACAGTTTTTTCATCAGGTTGATCATTTCCACCACTTTTGTGTTGTTTAATAGTCAAATTCCTTGTAAAATGAGAAAGAAATTATTTACTGTCAGTTTTAAAAATTGCATAGAGGAAATAACATACAAATAATTACATCTAGATGTTAAGCTAAGCACCTCTGTATCAGGGTTATCTGAATCAGGATTGGCTGTTATCATAATGCTGTACGTTTTTGGATGTTTTGTCCAAATACTTTCGACAGGTTGGTGGAACGATGCCGTTAACTCTACACGATTCATTTTAGGGTCTTGGTCTTTGGAAATCTTCATGCCTTTGTTATACAATCCTACCCGTTTATGTTGACATCTTCGGGCCCGAGGAAATATTGTCGACATAAGCGGATGTCGAGATAAGTGTAGGTGTAGGGGGGGGGGCGGGTCTGAAAAAAAAAACACATTTATCTTGGACCTGCATACAAGTTAAATTCGTCTGTAAGTTTGACATGTCGTCAGTGAGTAGGATTTACATTTTGAGAAAACAAACAATGGAAATTTTGATTACATGAAGACAAAACCAGTGTGAAATACACTTGTATATTGACAAATTACATTTTGGTTACCTTCGTGTAATAAAATCCACAATGCATTAAGTGCATGTATATGAAAAATCCATGAATTCGTAAATGTATGCATCGGTCACATCCTGATAGGAAACACGTGTATAAAAAATGGTTGTCCTCATTTGATCTAACACGTCTACACAATTCACTACGATATGCATTGTTGCCAGTAGCACATGGTTGCATAGTTGTTATTTACATGCTACAAGTACATGTACTTAAATTGGCCTAGATTTGGTCAGTCTGAGGCAATACATGTTCCCATCTTACTGAGGCTACCAAGGGGATGGGGCTATTCACAGGGAAATGAAACCCTGTCAACAAGTTGGTTTAAACGGTACATGTATTTATTTACGGAAGTCATCGTGAAAAGTACATAAAATTGAACGAGATATGCGGCTGATATGATTAACGAAGGCATAATATTGAATACATTGACACATGCTAATGAGGTATTAAAAGAAAATGATTCATACAATACAATATTGTAATAATGTCAGCCCAAGTGGTATACATTTATTAAAATACGTACCGGAGAGATAACATCTTTAAAAAGTTATGAATTCTCTCAAAATACAAGTACATGTAGCAGTAAAAGATTTTAATGACAAATGCATATAATTAAGATATATTATCTATATCATAATCAATGCATAAAATAACAATAAAATTTAATTTCTCTGCGAGAGGCCCCCACCTTCAACTTCCTTAACAGCCAGATATTTAGTTTCTAGAGACTGTAAATTTAATCTGTGTTTTACTCTGCCGTTGGTAGCCATCGTAAACATAAATAAAGTTAAAAGGAAACTTTCACAGCACAATAAATTTGTTGTAATCACCGATCGCTTTGGAAAATGCGACAATCGATCAGTTTGGTGATGACTTTTTTTTTTAATGAAGGGTGCATTGTTTTTATTGAACATTGTAACCGGCTTGCTTTGATGAAGGGTACATGTGTTATTTAAGTTGCCGCGAGAGGCCAACTTTACAGGACAAAACAAAGCCTGTTTTTTAATGCGACCTCGACATTAAATCGTGGCGGGGAACATCAAATAATTGTAGAACAAAGTATAGGTCGGAACTGGCCGCTTGTCGACATCAATGATTTGGCAGCAAAATTAAAGCCTGGCGGCAAGAATCACATAATTGTAGAACAAAGAATGGGTCGGAACTGGCAGCTTGTCGACATAAATTATTAGAAAACAAAGGATTTGTTCAAGCTGGGACCAAGGGTTTCTGTCAACATGTACGTTTATTTTTTATTTCGACGTCGACATAAGCATGACAAATTTGGTAGTAATAGTAGACCAAGGGACCGGGACTTTGCTTTTTTGGTCAAACATAGGCAGCTTGTCGACATAAGTGATGTCGATATAAGTGGGTAGGACTGTAATAGACATGGCCCCTTCTGGAAGTGTGTAGGTTTTTTTTTTTTTTTTCACTTTTCATGGTAACAGATCAAAAACGTGTGTTGTGAAGATTTTCAGACCCCATTTTATAAGCCTAGGGACAAGCTTACATGTGTTAGGCATAATTTTGTAATTAATTCAGAAACTCTTGATCTCTCTATAATGATACAGATCAATGAGATCAAGAATCAGCAATCATGAGGGGGTCCTAAGTAGCAAGATTCCAGTTTCTAATTTACACTCGTTGGCCACATATGTGCAGCTCTAGTACAAAGACTGTGCACTCTGTTGGAGATCTCTGCCAGCAGTTGTGTAGGTGATTTGTGTTAGTTTCTTCTAGCACATCTTTGGTAAAGGACAATTTTAAAGGATTTCAGAATATACATTTAAATTTCAAATTTTTAGTTAAAATTTTATGAAAAATATAAATGACTCATTTTTAAATGTTGTCAAAAGACGTAGCAACTTGGTATGGTTTCATGTTTGAGATTGTATCAAATATATAACTTTCTTAATTTGGATGAAAATCTTTAACGGTTCTTTCCATTGCAGTTTTAAAATACTACTGTGCTCTCTTGTAGGTAGCCGACATTAAAACAGTCATTTTTCATTGTTGGGTAAGATGAAATTTTGGTCTGTAACTGAAGTATTTATGGACTGACTTTATTGAAAATTTAATGTGGTATCAGTGTAAACTGGTTGCATTTCATGCCTCTGATATGTGTCAGACCAGGATAAAATGCTTCCAGTTACAGAATGGAGCCAAGTAGTTCCCATCTTAATTTAGAGGTGTTGTAGCACAAAACTCACTTTTTCTGTAAAATACCAACATTAAAAAAGATTTAACACTTGAAACTCCCCCTTAAACAATTAAAGAAAATCTGCTCACAAAACATTTTTGTCATATGATCTTGTGCGCTTGCTAATACTAGTAGCACAATGCAGCTAGTTACAGCATAAATTATGAGTTTTTAGGAACCAATAATTTACTATGGTTGGAATGTTCAGCAGGGTTTTTATTTTGAACCAGGATTTTCCTTTTTTTTTTACCTGAACAAAATTTGTTTAATTTTTCAGTTTACATAATCAGTATATTAGTGGCTTTTTTTCTTAAACTTAGAGTAAGAATATTTTTTTTCAAGCTATTTGAGGGCTGGAAATTAAAAATAAAAAAATAAAATCCAGACCTCTCACCATCTGGAATATTAAATGGTCAGCCTCTTGCAAATAGCTTGGTTTGCATATTAGTTATGATAATCATTTTAAGAAAAAACCAATCTAATAAATAACAACTTTTAAGGATAATTGCCCCCAGTTCAGACACTGTGGCTGCATTCCAACATGAATATGGGCACTTTATACACCCCGCTCCATGTTCAGCTAGTCCTCAGTGTAGAGCTTAGTACAATATAATTGACTCAGAACATAACTGGACCAACAAGAATTAATGATCTCAGCTTTTAGAGAAGGTATGCAGATCAAATTTAGTGCTGTCTTATTTAGGTGGCTTATGGGGAAGGGGAAAATAGGGGGGGGGGGGGGGGTATTCTGAACAGGCCAAACTAATGGTGAAAAAAGAAATCAATCCAGTCCCGCACTTATAGAATCAGAAAATCAGAGTTTTCCTTACTTAGCCCTCTTCTCTTGATTCTCTTAAAGCTTCCTTTCTTCTTCTTGCTTTCCTTACTTCTTACTTTCTTTTTTCTTTCTTATTATATTTCATCTTGCTTTCTTTTCGTCATCTTGGCCTCTTATTGTCTTGTCTCTTTTAATTCACACTTTTTCATTTCTTTTCGTTCTTTTTCTCCTACTGCCCCCCCCCCCCAACCGTTTTTTTTTTTTTTGTGATTATTTTACCGTAGCAGGAAAGACTAGAACGTAGAGAACTTGGCTACATATAGGTTATACCAAATTGATTAATATAGTGTCTCTAGAATTAAGAAGATAATGAATTAAGGATTATTCTAAAGTATTCTATCTGTCTAAATTCTACCTAAGCCCTCTGGTTATGAACTAAATGAGTGTTTATTAAAAAATTTGCAATTGGGGTATCACCAGACCCAGAATAGAAAACTTACAATACCAGACTTAAACCTAATAAATATGGTTCCCCATGATGACACCAAGACTTCATTGCAGTGAATCAATAGATTAACATTCAGCTTCTGACAAGATGGTCTTTTGTTTGTGACCAATCTATTCCAGTTCAGGGTAAACAATAAACGACTCAATCAGAATTGTTGTATTAGTAATCCGATTAATTGCATGATATACTGGACATGTGTAATGTGTACCTACCAAACTGTGATCCAGGTACGACAAAATATGAAGCAAAGCAAGAAACTTCCCGGAGTAAAAGTGACCATTAAATTATGCAAAGGTAAGCTTCAATTGTTACAATGAGAAAAAGTTAGGGATGTCTCTTTTACAGTGACACAATCTTATGTTGAACATGCCGACCATATAAGAAAATTAGCACAGAATATAGTTCGTGAACGAGCGCGCGCACTCAGATTTTGAACGAACCAGGCGAACCTTGGAGTGTTGACTTGTTGAATGAGAGTCAGGTGCTGTCAAATAATTTCCCTTTTTAAACTTTACTGACAGAAATAGAGTGCCATGGTGTGGCCATTATCAGTACACTGTGTTTACTTTTTAGTAGTTTCAACAATATTGGTTTTTGTTGTTGTTGTTGTTTTTTATTAAATTTATTTTTTTATAACAGTTCATTGCAGAAATAATGTTGTCTATAACATGGGAGTTTCCATCTGGATCCACTTTGCTTCCCCATATGAAAATCTAACCCTATTACCTGTGGCCGTTCCCATAATGAAACTTATAACGTCATACCCTTGCTCCCAGGAAACAAACCTCACAAAAGTGTAAGGCAACAGTCATCTTGACGAAATTATATTCTTGCATTAACTTGAAAAGCCTCCTAAATTAAGTTAAACACTTTCCACCCGCAAGTTATCATTTCTTATATATTCACTACAACTGCCGTGCCCGGATTTTCCATTTTTCTTTTATTTTTTATTTTTTTTTTTATTTTTTTTTTTTTCCCGCAAGTTATTTCATTTTCTTCTCATGTTCAGTATAAAAAACGTACAAGCTTGTGTTTTTTCCGAAAACTTCAGACATCAATATGTAATACCTGAAAACGTACGTAACCAGCTTGTGTTTCGAAACTTCAGAAGTCAGACATTCAATATGTAAATACCAATGGGTGTTTTTAAGAAGAGAATCCGGTAAAGGGGACTTTTTTAAATAATGATTAATCTGCAGATTTTAGACTGCCGTTGCTTCTGCATTAAAATCTTCTTCATAATAGCAGTTTTGAAACACCGTAAATGTGAACCGTCATCGAGTAATAATGGGCGGACAACCAATATTCGCGGTGAGTCTTGGAAATACCGCTTCATTATAGCTGGCTGTTTCTCGTAATTTATTTAGCACACACATTAAAGATAATAAACAAAACGTAGAACGCAAGTACCATTCACTGCACACATTAAAGATATATAAACAATTCGTAGAAAGCGTCAAAGGCTAAATCTTTTATGTGAGAAAAAGAGTTGAGCTTAAAAACAATACTTTTTTCTTTCAGGTCAGAAACGTACGGGGACCAAATGCTATGTTGTGGGATACAAGGTCAAGGGTTGTTTTTCTTACATCACTTTTTTCTTTTTTTGAAAAATACTAAAAAGAAAAAAAAAAAAAGCAGCAAAGCAAATACTAATCTGGCACCCAATCAACAACAATATTAATAAATAGTACGTAGCCCAAATATTTAAAACCTAAAAATGTGCCAAATCATATCAATGGATTTTTGTAACGAAACTAATAAAACGTTGCAAGTGGTCACATTAAAAAAAATCCCAGTTTCTACAAAATAGATGCACCCCACCTGGCATGCGTGACGCCATTTTTTGCCCTTGGCCATGTGCAGTTTCAGCTGGAGACGAACAAGGATCTAGGTTCATGCATATATTGACTCTAGATGCTTTCATTTCATTGTCGATCAAAATAACAAGGTAACGTTATAACTGCAACAATGAAATTACACGCCAAATTTTTGATGTTATTATATATGTATAGCTTGAAAATAATTGCCAGTACTTAGATATACCAATTACTAGAAATATCAAGCACCTGACCATCACCTTAGCAAAACAAATTTATTTTCTCGATATATCCAAAGGTCTCGTTTCACCTTCGATTGACCATACTCTGCGCATATTAAAGATTATTACAAACATATTTCAAAATTGTGTATTTGTTATTTGTCCTTTCAAAATCAACACCAAGACAAAGAACGAATATGACATAAGTGAGTCATTGAGTTATGGCCACATTTAAATCGCAGACATGTTTCTTGAGCTTGATCTTCATTAGTGTAGTACTACATCATAGTTACATTTTTGCAACCATTAAATGACGATCTTAAATGCTAGAAATGTCAAAATGGAATCATCAGACAAATAGTTTGCGTTTTTTAAGACTTTGATAGTTAAGAAACCAACCGTGTTCCAAACATTAACAGATTGGGTGTCTGTTTCAGAAAAAGAAGAGGATGGGAAGAGGGCAGTGATATAGGACTTGTAATGATGTTACTAATGTGAAAACTGTCATACCTGCGAAGCGTCAGTGTAATCGGAGACCGCCCCACTGAATTTAGCAACCTGGACAGTCAGTTCAAGCTCATCGATCAATGATGACGACCTTTATTTTCTTTTTTATTTCGTCACAACGCTGCTCATTGCTGGTTTTACATCTGTAACGTTTATATGAGCACAGTGGACCATCCACTGATAGCATATGCCACAACACTGAATAATAAGTATTAGCAGTATGAGTAGAACTTGTTCCACTTACATAGCAGACCAGACCCAATATATATGCAGCCCGAGCAGCATGCAAATGAACTACAGTGGACATATACCAACCCAGAGGATACCA
>JAQPZY010000406.1:0-150000 GCA_029931535.1 Margaritifera margaritifera
ATGCAAAGAAAACCCAAGTGATGTGCCACAAACGCAAGCAGCGCTACACTTCCAATTACCTACGACGGAGAAGGCACAAGAAGTTGTAGCCGACTTCACCTACTTTGGTAGTCCTAATTATTAACAACAATGGTGGCCAAAAAGGACATAAAGGCCATGTTAAATAAAGCCAGAGGTGCATTTCAGCAGCCTTCGCGCTATATGGAGATCAAAACAGTACAGTCTCAAGACAAAAGATCTGACTTTGCAACAGCAGCATAAAGTCGGTACTTATATATTGCTCCGAGTGTTGGCGAGTAGTTAAGACAGACATGAGAAATGTAAATTCATTCCGACAATGGCTGCCTCCGTAAAATATGCAACATCTACTGGCCAAACAATCTCCAATTTGAGCCTATATGAGAAAACTGGATGTAAAAACATTCCCTCTGGAAGGACAAGATGCGCAGAATCAAATGGGCTCAAACACGTTAGTGCGGATGCCACGTGAACGGGTTACCTAAGGTAGCTCTCATATGGACACCAGCGAGTAAGCGTAAGCGTGGCCTGCCAAAGACCTACCTTGCGAAGGACGATGATGAGACATCTGGAAGAGATGGGACTTATCCCTGGTGCGTAAGCACAAGCCATTGCCCCATATCGACCCAGATGGACGGAAGATGGTTGCATCTTATATGCCCGTTCCGATCAAAATAACCCTAAATAAAAGTGAAACACGTACTGTTGTGTCAAAGCGAACAGGTAAAACCAACAGAAACGACGCGCATCATAATCAGTTAAGAGGGAAATAGGTAAACACTAAAGAACACTAGCAATGAAGCAATTAGCAAAATCCAATACACGAACAAGCATACATACAGAGCAACACAAAAATACAACAAACCGACCACCTCTCACCGTCAGGTGGTATGCTTGAAGACTCCGCGGTTCTTGCTCATTTCCAGCAGACCAGAGTCATACACATAGGTGGTGTTGTCAACGACCGACCTATCGTTCAGTTGTTCATTCATCTGGGACATACGGACAGAAACGTAGGCAATACTGAAGTCCAATCAAGAGAAACATAACGGTGCAAGGATGTTACAATATTGCACTTAATGTTTAATACGCGGATTACTAAAGCAAGCATCTGTCTCAACCACTGTCTTATAACCGCCGTAGCTCAGTAATTAGCGTGCCGGATTCGCAACAAGAAGAATACCTGTTTAACATCCTGCCTTGACAAATTGGGCCGTGGTAACTCTCTAGGCAAGATACTTTAGTTCCAAATTGACATTATTAAGTAACAAGTTATGCGCTATATGAGCCCCGTTACACATAAACACTCAATTAGACACCATTGCCTCATTTGAATACTTTATTGGATGTTAAAAAAGAACGAAAAAAAACTTGGCAGCGAATCCAGCCACTATCTATTTTAATAGGTTAATGTTTCGTAATTATTGATACAAAAAACTCGTCACTTGGAATAAAACGTGTCATCATATATTAAAAAGTTTTATACAGTGTAGGCATTTTGAGCGAGATCTGCAAAAGTGTTTTGAGGTAAATTGAACCTCCACAGGTACTATATGCTTTTATGATGCTCAAAAAAGGTCGTCATGGTTAATCACCACCATCCTTTGATCTACAATCGTTTCAACCACGCGACCCTCCTCCTCCGCTCGGGCAGGATAGCATCAAAAAATATGATGCAATATATTCTTCCGCTCTAGAACAGCATGTATAACGTTTGCCAGAAATATTCAAAATTGCCACAGGATTTATAAATTGTTGTATATTTAATTGTGTACAGTGTCCCCAGGACAAAGGGGAAGTATCCAATTAATATTAGTTTAACGGAGTAGAGAGAGTTCAGTACAGTATGACAAACGGATATATCGACCAAATTGAAGGTGATCAGCAACACACACACACACCCAATAAATCGTGGGAGATAAAAAATTAATGTTCACATATTTTCATTTATTTGGGCAAGAAAACTGAAATCATAAAAAATATGTGGCTTGAAAATAGGGCGTAAATTAAAGAAAAAGTATAAAATGGAACAAGCTTCAAAAAGTGTCATAGAAGATAAAAGAAACCAGGAAAATCCTGTTAGACAAGTCGCATCTTTAAAGGTTAAGGAAAAAATTCGATAATCGTAACCTACTCTTGCAATATTGATACCCTATTTTCGTGCTTGTGTAAGTGAAGTATGAATAATATAGCACCTTATGAGGCGGCGCCACGAGATACGAGACCTGAAATACAAACATTTGAAGCAAGGCATGGATTACAGTTGAGCCAGTATAGAACATCTATTGCAGTGTACCGTGAGTAGAAGTACAATGTCCGTCTACCAAGTTCAATAATTATTAAACGCTGAAATTATATTGGAGTAATAGTATCATGTAAGGGCGCTTTACATGAAAAATTACGTCAGCAGGTCAAGACAAAATAGTGTACATGGAGTTTACTTGTCTTCTGTTGCCCATCCAGTATCAAATGATTGTAGTTACTTTCCTTTATTTCGTAGTGTTTCCTGTTTCATCTATGGATTTAAATAAATGGAAATATTTTTTAACATACTTTACTAAACGTAAATACTCATGAATTGATAATATATGCACTGGGTATATATTTAGCTTCGCTATTCGAAAAAAGACCATTACGGTATCAAAAGATTATGGTAATTACTCAATATTTGATATCTTTACTTATTGCGATATTTTATTATATCACAATACTCTTTTCAAAGCAATTCTAGTACTCTTAATGGAATCATGTCAACTTTATTTATGTATGATACGGAATTTTGATCTGTAAAACTATGATTCGAAAGGGGAAAGATGAAGTCGTGCCTCAGAATTACCATATCTTGAAGTTGCATCGAAGTCACATGGGTACAATGATTACCGCAAGCAAATAACGACTGAGAACCATACTAATGGTTACCAATACGCTGTTATGGAAAAAAGTATATTTCTTAATCTATAACAAAAATTCTCGGTGTTTTCTGTAAGAAAACAATCATCCCTGGTCAAATATTGTCTGTATTTGTACAACCGATATCTCCACGCTACATTTTGTACCCCACCCCTCATAAAAAGCCTTTTTGCTAAGGTTCTCAAGGGGAATGAGGAATCAATGAATTTATTTCACCTGCCTATGTGCAACTATTTATTCTGTATTTATATAGTAATTATACCCGCATTTACCCAGTTTCCCCCCCCTCATTCCTATCTAAGTCTCCCGACTATACATACTCGAAAGCCACTGAAAAGACAATATAAATGTATAAATGTATTTCTATAAACGTAGGTATGTTTTCATGCGCATGTGTGTAACATTAGGTTGGATGTTAGATATTTTACTTTATAAACAACCTCAGAGCAAACAAACCCCGATCCCATTGCTTATGAGACCATTCAGATATGTAAATGATTTTAAAAAATGTTGGGTGGGGGATCGCAATACTATCCAGATTTGAATCATAGGTAACATCACCATCCTAATTTGTATTACTTGAGGGAGTCTAAGTAAGCACAGTACATGCTGTTCATCTTTCCGAAGAGATTATAAAGGTAAATTGTAATAGGTATGTGTACAAAATCACGAATTACCTTTATATTTTATGAAACGTGGATATATATCGCAATTCTAGAGCGGTTGCGTGCATCCACAGAATCACTACTTTGCCAAGATGTAATGGTTTCTTTGTTAGAAGAGTTGCACGACATGCCTCATTATACTTCGACATATTTTCTTTTGTTTCAAAGTAAGAAAAAGCAGAGATTCTGAGTGAAAGTGAGAATCCAAATTAGGAATAAAATAAAATGAGAATTTAGCCCGGACAAAATCTGATGAAACTACACATATAATATAGGATTTAAACAGCTGCTTTATTGTTTTGTTTCAAAAATTGTTAGGTAAGAGGCTTTATATTTAAATTAATTAAAATTTAAATTTAAATTTTAATTTAACATTTAAAATTATTTGGTTGGAACGAAAAATAAATCTCAAGTAAACATTCTTAGGGAAGAAGACACAATCCATTATGTTTAATTAACTGTGAAAACTGATAAAAGCTGTCACGTCAGGCTTGTAAAATCAAGGAACTCTTTATGTGCAACTAACATTAAAGATGGCAAAAGCCAAGCTCTTCAATAATGTATAATGCTAAACGCCCAGAAGCTTCAATAATTAAACCATATCATTATTGCTCGAAGAAACTAAGTACTGTTCACTGATATAATGCTGCAAAAAGGATTGTAATATTATTGAATATATAATCACGGTATGAGCAAGACCATGAAGTTTTTCCTTGCATGAACCAAACCTTCTGAAGAATCAGAACAGAGTAGAAAAAACCATCGATAGACATTTTAGTGTTAGATAATCATGCATTTATATAATATATATATATATTTATAGTATATATACTCTATATATATATATATATATATATATATATCTGTGTGTGTTCTAAGCAAAGATTTTTATTGTCATGTCTTTCTTTAAAAGTTGTAATGTCAGCATAGTTGGCATAATATGGAGAAATAAATTAGATATCAGTGCATCAAATCAAGTTATAGTTGTGAGGTCATACCGATTTCGTGTAACCTTCTACAATAGAATGTTACCTTTTGCTGGAATTCCGAGGAATAGTTCATATACTTCGCACTGCCTTTATGTTCTAGTTCTGTGGCGAACCGTTGATCCACTGATATGGAAAATGGAGGTGCTGCTCTTGTGGACTCTTCAAAAAATAGAGGGATAACAGTAGATGTGATAATATAATGAAACGGAACACTGACGATACCAAACACTTTTGTCATTTTATAAAGGTTTCAATAGACAGGGGTCTTATTAGTACTGGAACCGCTTTATGGAACCAAATTGTTTGGCAAGGCTCAAGTTTACACTCCACAGTTTGCACAAAATTGTAAATCCTCATACGTATATAGTCTACTGGGATTTGCCTGTGTCTTGCGACCCAAAATATAATTTTCTGAAAGTCTAGTTGATAGTTTAATTGTATCTCTAAATCATAATTATTACGCATCCGTGCAAAACCAGCTTGTAATCAAGCAAAAATGCTTATAAATAGCTGACATTCACTATATGTACCCTATACCAGATCTACCACATCGTTCCAACAGCTACACTCATATGGAGATGTAAATACCTGAATTTTCATTTCACAAAACAAAATATATAGAAAAAGTGATGAGCGAAACTATTTTAATTTCATCTCAACCATTTGATTCGTGATTTTGCTTTTTAAAAGCCGGGCATTCACTCTCTGCACAACGTTTTGTACCCTGTGGGTTCATAACGAGCCAGACACTCAGATTATCTGGTACATACTGAATCCTTAAATCCACGCAACATATGATAATTCTCTGATTATACTTTCAATAAAAAGACACATGAATCCATAGATCAAATCTCTGCACTCTTTATTTAGAAGTGCAACTATGTGCAAATTGCGAAACTGTTGAATGGAACCTAAGAGGAGACTGAGTTACAGAGGTGCCGGTTTAGGGATATTTCACTGTTTGTATCATTGACTTCACAGACGTATCGGTTTCGTTGGATATGCATCTTGATATATATATATATATATATACTATATATATATATATATAATATATATATATATATACTAGTATATAAGAGTTTGGTTTTGTGCATTCGTGGTTTCGTGCAATAATGTTTTAAAAAGTTTGAATCAATTCACTAAGATTCAGTCTTTCGTGTGTTTTCTGCTAATTTAGAAATAGTTCTTACCTAATTTCAAAGATCTGTAGACTATATTTGCCGGAAGAATAGTATTGGTTTATTAATTACTTCATAATGTAAGATGACAAAAACAGATTTTTTGTTTAGGAAAAGCAAACTTTGATTTAAGACATCACATTGTGACTCAGTTCATGAAGTAGCTGCCTTTAAATATACAATAGAATGACAAAATTTAACATAAATCTGGAATCATTCATACGTTTGAACAAATTGAAGAAATGTCTCAAATTGCTGAAAGTAAAAGTTCCAGTTGTAGAAGGATGTCCTATCGGCTTGTTGAATACGCCTAAATATATTTTGTCAAGCTTAAAGTATTTACTATGTATATTATACAGTTCTATATGACTGAAAAAGAACAGTGTCTAAAACATCTGTCTACGAGCCTGAAAGTAGAGTTGCTTACACAAATATCAATCAACTAGTTAAAAATACAGTTGCTTACACACATATCAATCAACTAATTGAAAATATTTTTGAAGACAATATGATTGAAAGGTAATAAGTATAATAATGAAATGGAAATAATACGATGACTCGTTTAATAGTGAAGAAGCTGTTTGAAACAGTATTTTCTTAAAAGAAATGACGTGTCATTGGATACGATGAAAGAACAATGGATAGAGAGCGGAACTCTCATATATTATCAACTTCTCATCTCTCGTATTATATAGCTCTACTGTGATGTTACCTGGGCAAGCGCACTGTGCTGCTTCTTACATCAGGTGAATGTTTTATGCTGTCTATCACGCCGACTGTTTAACGTTAAAGATCTATAACATGAATTGTACAAGTCATATCCTTTTCAAACTTTCAACTAATGAACATGAATTTATTTTGATCTGCATGATATAAATACATGCAATAACAAAAATGGTTAATGTGGAGAATGTATCATATCTAAAAAGATCAGCCGTCAAGATTTGAAAAACTTTCACCTACGGCCAGTTTTAACCAAAACGTAAAAGTCAGTTAAAAATGACAAAGAGAAAATAAAAAATGGAACAAACAAAAATTACAGATTTAATTCCTTTAGATATTTCAATTAAGGGAGACACACTTGAGCTTATTTAAATTATATTAATTTTGTCTTTTAAAAATCCAGGATAAGTCGTCCACGCCTTTGTTTACAACCCCCCACCCTTATGTGGTAGGTACGGGTTATCTCATCGTGGTGTTCCTATATCGATCGGGAGTTTCCTGTCCCTCGCAGTTATAGTCTATTTCTGTGTAAATTCAAGTTGCTTCTATTTTGCACTGTAAATAGCTAATAGCAAATGATATTTCTGCAGGAGGCAAATACTTTGTATAAAGAAAGTTAGGAAGAAAGAAATGTATATTTGGCTGAAAATAGCGAAGACTTCGTGTACGTATATAGCATATTTTAGAATAGATAGCACTACACATACTACCTTAGTGCATAGTTATTTATTGTGATTCTCTTCTTTGATATGCCTAATGAAACTTATTCTGTAATATATTGCATTATACTCAGAAAACAATAGTAAGGGATTATGATGATAATCGTAATGATGATGTTCTAAATGATGACGATACAAATGTTGATAATAATAACAATGACAGTGACAACGATTACAATGATGATGATGATTATTCCGTTTGCGAAACACAATGCATCATTAACAAAAGCGAGGGCAATTTAGAGTGGCGCAAGAAGATCACAGTGGAATTCGAAGACTTTAAAGAGACTAAACATACTGTAATACAGCTAACTCAGTAAAGAAACATGGAAGAAAGTTTATTCATAGATCAATTAAACGCATGCTTCCCAAAGAGATTCCAGAACATCCATCATAGACTATATTACTTGTAACGTCTGTTGCAACAATGGAAGCTGTATGATGACGGTAGGTTACGAAAACGATTGAAACGGTACTGACACGAGGCATTAGACAGTTTAGAATGGTACATAATTGAATGGTACAGAACTGTTCGATACGGTACGAAACGGTACCTTGACCCGGTAACACAGAAACAGTTTGAATGGTGTTTGTGATGTTGAGAACTTACATAAGTTTTAATACAATTTACGAGGAAACAATTAACTTTACTAAAATTGAATTAAAGCTGGAAACCGATTTTCCATAAGAGCAGGTGTAGAGACCTTTGAAAGCTATGTTGAAATGATAATAAACGGTAAAGAAACGTACAGACTCTTGACTGACGGTTAGAAATGGTACAAAATGGGATTTTTTCATTCATCCACCCCCTCCACCCTTCACCGCATCCTCCTCTTCTTCTTTTTTTGTAAACGCAACGCAAAAAGTCTACAAGAATTAATTATCCGATAATAAAATCTAATTTTATAGATAACAAAAATTTAACTATTGAAATACTGTTTACTGATTTCACAAAATAGGCAAGTACTTTCTTAAAAGTTAATAAATGAAGTGCAAATTTACCGAATGTGTTCAACATAATTTAAGTGTTTTGATATGGTGTATTCCAAGTTATATATATATATATATATATATATATATATATATATATATATATATATATATATATATATATATATAAACTTGGAATAAAATTTCTCTCTAAGGAATAAACTTAAATGCATCATACTTGGCATATAAGTATATATGATAAAACAATTCTGTTGATATTATTTCCAAATTATTGAAGTACAAAAGGTTACAAAACTACATTTTACGCAATATGGATTAATTATAACGATTAGCCTTATTTATTAAGTAGTTTAAGAGATATATGCAACGTTTATACTTAGGGGGATAACTTCCGCTTGCACTAAAGGGGATACTAAAAAAAGATTATACATAACACAAATAATCTTATCGTTGTGCAAATTCTTTTCCCAGTCATTACTAACGCACTTTTACAGGTGAGGCTAATCCAGCCTATAACTAGGAAGCGTTATCTCTGGGTAAACACATTTAAGAAAGTCCTTTCGTTGATAATTCATGTCTATGGATATGGAAACAACCTCTTGACAAAGGTGATTAAGGAACACAACATCGCAATTAGAAAGAAGAATAAAAATATCAATAATCATGCCCACTGTCGGAGCTGTGCATATCGTAAGATCGTTTTTCGAATTGTTTTACGAGATGTTTAAATGTTTCAGGCGGAGAGCTGACGATCTAATTCTGAAACGATCTATTTTATATTGCATCGACTGTAAATATGTTATAAACACTATAGTAACACTATCACTATTCTTAAATATTCTTACGATAGGCAGTTCAAAATTAGAAGCAATATTTCATCAAAATGTAATGTTTGTAATGTTTGTTAACATTAAGTTTTGCTGAGAGACCGATGTTTGCTGTAGCTAGGAAAATATTTTAATGTAGACGTGATATACATTTATTGCTATGATTTCATTGTTTAGTTGCATATTTAATTACTCAAGGACTTCATTGTGGACATTATAATATAGTAACATGTGTGCTTTATATGTATGTGTGTATGTATATATATGTGTGTATGTAAGTACCTCTGGGCTTTATATGCATGTGTGTGTGTGTGTGTGTGTGTGTGTGTGTGTGTGTGAACAAGAGCTGGAATTTGCTTAAAAAAGTAAATTATGAAAATCTATTATAACTTGTAATATATTAATTAATTCGTTTATTAATCTCTTCTTAAAAAAGTTTTATTAGAATGGAACTTAAGGTGCTCAATTGCTCTTGATTGGAGGAAACCTCAGAAAAAGATATATATATATATATATATATATATATATATATATATATATATATATTCAAAGAGAGAGCGAGAGAGAGAGTATTCCATTTGATTTGAACGTTTTTGCTGAAATCAAGCTTAGCTAGGCATATTATAATTCACAATCATATAATGTCCACCAGTTATTAAATAAAACACATTGTTTAAAAAAAAATCTTTGAAAAATGCACATGTACTGTTAAATATATTAGTTGTTTGATGATGATTTTACATATTAAAATGCTTTTATTTGCTACTAGAGACGGTTCATATCATCACATCACCCAAATTTAGATTGAAAGTGTGATTGAAAAATAGTTTTAAGCCCAGAGTCATATTCTAGTATTCTCTCTAAATAACAGATTGTTGTCTGTCCCTTTTTTCATACAGTGTCATTAAACTATATTGAAAACTAGTATCGCTTACAACATATTAGATTACTGAAGCAGAATTTTGTGGAATTTTCTATTGGCATTTTACTGCATAATGGGTTAAATTTCATTATAGCTTCGGTTAGAATTACATTATATGTTAAATTGTACTGGATAATTACATTGATGATACGTATCGGTTAGAATTACATTATATGTTAAATTGTACTGGATAATTACATTCATGATACGTATCTATTTGTATTACATTATCAACTGTAATTAAATTATCAGGTGTAACAAACGTACTCAAACTCGCTCCCTGGGTTGAACGTCTTCATGTCAATAGACAATTTGCATGCAGTTCCCTCAGTCTTGCTGGAAATGCATATATATATTATACCAGTGGGAGATCATAATACCGTACTACTTAAACGTTTATTTTATAACACCGTCTCCATGAAAAAGATAACTACTTGATACAACACAATTACCTCTGAAAAGAAGTTTGCAATCTCCACATTGAACGCTACTTGACACAAATTTGGTTTCAGCAATGAAGCGTATATTTTTGCCCTTGAACATACTTTTATCATTCCCATAAACTAGATTGTTGATGCCTTCATACCCCATTACACTAGTATAAGCATTGAAAATCAAAATACTGTCATAATTAGTTGGAAAAGCATACATGTATGCATTGGCATATTATTATAGTTTAGAAAACGTGCGAATATAAGGAAAGTAAGAATATGTTCATGTATTTTGTGTACGTTTTTACTATAGATATAATTTGTAACATATATATTGGATAAAGTCAGTGAGAGTCGTCTATGGTTCAAGAATTATATATCCAATAAGACAAAATGTGATTTGCTTCTAATCATATGACTTCAACGCCATTTCATGTAGAACTGTAAGAAGACAATGGTAGATAGTTCAAAGAGACAATTTATTGTATCTTTAAAAGTGATTTTGGATTAGAGAATTAGTTGTTAAATTTAAATTTTAACTTTAGAGTTCAACTGGCGAAATTTAGAACTTCAAAAGACTAGTTACAAATAGAAAAAGGAAAATGAGAAAGATAGAAGCCACAGAGCATGCCCACTGTGTACTTCACATGAAATTGGAGATGAATTTCATAATATTTTAACTCTACTTTCATCAAAGAACAACGTAATTTATATCTTCAAAAGTATTTTATTTTAAACCTTGCTACATTGAAACCAAAACAGTTGTATTAATGTTTTAAATATGTATAACATAAGACAATAGTGTATATTTATTGACCACGTCATGAAACATGCTAATTTCTGTATGTATTGCATCTACTCTGTATTCAAATACAAAAACAACAGCGACTACGTAAAAAAAAATGTTTGTCTTTAATTTTAAATTGAAGCAGATAAAACCAATCTTAAAAACATACTATCATGCCGTTTTGACTAGCATTAGTGTATAAACAATCGCATTTCTCTTCATTAAATGATATTGGAATCAGGTACATATCCTATAAGAACATGTGTTGGAGTATCTTTTGCAGTTACGTATGATACCTATAAGTGGTCAAGGCTGCTTGACTACATACAAGAAGGACAAGAGAAACAACAGTAAATATATTTCATAATGAGATATTTAAATGTATCAGTGGGAGAAACTTTATATCGCCGCAGTGGCGTTATTATTTGGAAACTACGTTCTTTTCCCATGTATGTTTTTCAAATTTGTACTTTCATACTTAGGCCTATTTCATTTGTCTTCTTCTTCTTCTCTCTCTCTCTCTCTCTCGTGTTACTCTAATGTTACATAGCGGTGCATTACTGGCTTATGACAAATTATGTGTTGGAAAGATGTTTTCTTTACTTATACTATCGTCTTATATATAAACGACTGTCTGAAAGGTGGCGAGTGTCTCTTATCACTTGAGTCGCAATTAAACAAGGAAAAAAGTGTACGCCCTTTATACTAGTAATATTGACCAGTATTCCTCCGCTTCTAAGCATATTTGGATCGTGTAGAGAAAAAAAAAAAAGAAAAAAAAAGACCCCCCCCCAACAAAATAAAAAACAACCAGTGTATATCCAGTAGATGTTGCCTGTCTGCGGTAAACTATCAGTATGCTTTATAGGAGTGATACTTTTACATTGTGGTATCTTTAACGCCACGCGTATTTAAAAATAGAGTATGTATGAAAAATTAATAAGACATAAGATGAAATAAAATTTTATTTTAGAAATATAGAAAAAGCACGACAATTATAAATACGTGTTATCGTTTAATTCATGTATGTTAGCTGGTATATATAGAGGATATTTTCCTTTTCTACGTTAATACCGGATATTTTTCATCGTGTGGTACAAAAAACGTGATATTTTAACGAGTGGCGAAGCCACGAGTTAAAATATACCGTTTTTGGTACCACAGGATGAAATATATCCGGTATTAACACAGGAAAAGAAAATTGTCTTTGTATTATATACCATAGTTTCTCCAGAATCGAATCTTAGAAGATGAAACTCACTATTCAACACCACACTCCACCCCCACCCACCCCTTTTTTCGTAAATTCACCTCACTTTTATATGCTAGTCATATACATATCAGTGACTTAAGCTAGCGGTATGATTTGTTTGACCTAATCTGTCACAGTATATTATATTTTTGACATTTTGTAAAATATTTGATCCTATTTGACCACAAAGCAAGTCCGATTCAGCAATGCATCACAGCGGGTTATCATTGTTGTTAAGGAAGTAACGGGGAAATAACTTCATAGAGACGTGAACGGGGTCGACTCAAATTTCGTCAGCAAAAATTAATTTCCATGTCTGAAATGTAATGCAGTTTCTATTTATTCCTCTATCTCATAAAGTGCTCGTTTTTGTTGCTGCAGGTAAAACTTATGTAGGGACACAAAATCCAGCGTCGCATGACATGATGGGAAATCTTATATTTTCACATGTGAAAATATAAGGATATATTTTTCACATGTGAAAATATAGGAATTAAAAAATATGAAAAAAAGTTTCTATATTTCACACTTAAGTATAAAATAAATTAGTATTAGTACCGGTTTTAAATTAGCAGAGAAATATTAGCATGAGAGATGAGACTCTTATTGAATACATTAACTTACGAGGAGAAATATTAAATTTGTTAGAAATGTGACAATCTAAAAAAAAAAAAGAGATCTCGATGGAGGAAAAATATTAGCTACCTTTAGGGATCAGAAATATGTACGCGGTTTCTTCCTTTAAACTGTGTGAATAGAGAGAAGGAGCAAACACACTGCAGATGTTGTGTAGATATTGAATATAATAGTTTTCAACATTTGAACTAACAAGGAGCTGATTACTAACAAATATGTCACTTTATATTCATTTCATGCAGTTTTTCCGGTGAATGAAATCTGTAAAATAAATTTATGACAATGTACAGGACACATTGTGTATCACAGAAAACTAAGGCAATTGTTTTAATATACGAATCGATGAATGCTTCATGTAACAAATGATCTGCTACACTTTTGATTCTTTGTTATCACATGATATAAAATGTACAATATCTTGTCAGAGAGACAGGTAAATTTCCTTAATTTGTGATTTAACAACCCGTAACTATATTTATTTTCACTTACATGTATTATATGGGGTTTGGTATAGAAGTATGATTTTATAAGTATCACTAATACGGTTCTCTCTCTCTCTATCTCTCTCTCTCTCACACACACACACGCGCACACTATTACATGTACGTTAGATATTTATAGAGTATAACCTTATCTAAGTTTGTAAAGTTTTTGCTCGACCCTATTGCTGTTTTGTATGAAGGCATTAAAATAAGTTCAAAATAGAAAGAACAGTACGAGTCGAAAGAATCCGTTCGTTAACAATGCCATCGATTCTATCATATTTTTCATAGTGGTATCGCCGAGGAGAAAAATGCTATTTTATTAATTATATCTTAATGCAATTTTTAGAATAAAAACATTGATACTAAATTCCACAAGACACGTAAACTTATGCATACAATTGTAAAATAGGAGAAGAAATATCAGAATGTTAGTTTGTGATTTATTAGCTAGTATAGTTCCAATTCAAAGAGATTACTATTTAGTTGCCAAAGATTAATTAGGAAAAGAACTAATTACTTACTTGAATTATATAGAATAAACCTACTCATATTATTTATTGTACCATATATACGCTATTATCTCCTATGCATATTTTAAAGTTATGTTTATATTACGAAAACTTCCACAGAGGAGATCAAATATATTAGTGATAATATAAATTTAATTCGTCTATTGCACCGCACCCAATAAATAGTCATAGATAGTTCTATTTACCATTTCAAGGCTTGACATATTCATAAGAGTCTTCCTAGTTATGATACAATCCTAGCTACAAAGGGGATTGTCTAATCCATCAGTAGTGCAAACAAGTGTTCCTCAAAATGCGGTATATCTCCCCTGGATGGCGTTATGTTTACAAAGCTCCTTGCGTATGCAGTCAAAACAGACAAGTTTTCTTTCTACAAAGAAGTGGTCGTGCAGTTAAGACGAGAGATCTAAGATTTGCCAATAATGATAGTGAGAATGATAGTAAACATTACATAATCACAAAAATGATCAAAAACTTTTATATAAATATGCTGCAAAAATACATCTCGATGTAAATGTATAATACTAATTTAATATTTTAAAATGGATGCACTTTTTTCTCATCTATTTGAAATATAATATTTCAGTTCATTTTGATCTTTCCGTATGCTAAGTTCAGCGCTCATCATATACCATTATGCATTAATCGCCGGCAGATCTAGGTCTATGCAGTTTATAGGGACTAATCAGTAGAACCAACAACATAGACCCTAATCTGCCGGCGCATTATGCGACATCAGATCAGGATATATTGTTTGCATTTGGACTATTCTTATACGCGAGTATATACGGTACATAAAATAAGAATGTGAAGTTGTTCCTCAACTGTCAGAGCCACCTACTATAATACGGGCAGGTATGGCCAGTGGTTCAAAGAAGGTACTGTCTGCGTTGCACATTTAGTGACTGACAAATCCAATGTCACCTTATATCAATAATCCACGCTTATGTGCTTAACGGATTAGTTAATAATGATTGTTAGAAGTTGCTTTTATAAGTGTGCATTTTATCTCGAAGGTAGTATACTTGGAATGCGTTTTAATCTCAGTAAATTACACGTACAAAGATAGCATTTGATCTATTCACTGCGTACAATGTATGACCTTGAAATAGGCTGCATCCTCAAATTATCATTTGTGCCGGAAGGCCCGCATTAAACCAAAGTGGTCCAGACTACAATAAGTTTAGAACACCAGTGTTCAAACATTATGTATATTACATCAAGGGGCCCCGGGTGGCCGAGTGGTCTAAGGCGCTCGCCTTTACAGATCACTGACATCTCACCTCTGGCCGCGTGGGTTCGAGTCTCGGGCTCGGCCAACGTGGGCATGTGAGAAAGCTTGCCAGTAGCTTCCCGTGGGTCGGTTTTTCTTCCCGGGGTTTTCTCGGGTTCTTCCTCCACCAGATATACTGGCCGCCATGTATAGCCTATCATGTGCTGAAAAATGGCTTTAAACCCATAGCAACCAACCAACTATTACAGCAAAGTTTTAATTGAATACAGCAACTAATAGAGAAGATATGTGACTTTCGAAGACCTTAGTATTGACTCTTTATGTTGACGCCATCTCAGGCGAGACTGTAAACACCAGAATATCAAGACACAGGCTTCAGGCGTAGTAATATCTTCAGTGTTTTAGCTAAATGCAGCGACTTATGTAGAAGATATGTGACTTTCAAGAAACTGTAACATAACACATTAAAAGTTGACGCCGCACCCCATGGCCGTAGGAAATATGATACCGTTGTCTCGCGGTGCATAGTCGAGACCTGTGTCACATCACATAATCATACAAAAAGCTATACTGGCAGATACAACATACATCTCCTTCTATCTATTAATCTATTTTTTTTATCAATATATCTATCTATTTATCTATCGTTTGAATCCGTCATGCACAGATTACTTTTGTTCGTAGAGAATACGTGTATGTATGTATGTATCTATGTATGTATGTATGTATGTATATATGTCGGCACGTACGTAGGTAAATTGGTTGATGGTAAGTAAATATGTGGGTACTTATGAATATGTGCATATATGTATGTCTGTTTACATGTGATATGCGTACATGCGATGTATCTGTTCAACGTTTGAACATAATCCTGATAGTATTTATACTATAATCTAATGTACTAATCACACAATAATGTACATCTAGTAAAAAAAATAAGCAGACATTTTCGATTATTTCTCTATTCATCATCCAATAATCTCTCTCTATTTTCTTTTCTCTTCTCAACAATTTATTCTATGAACACTTTTAATAGTTATTTTTCGTCTGTTTATATTTATTTATTTATCAAGGTCAGATTTGTACTAGGTAATTTAATCTTTCAATTATTGTATGTATCTTTTACAAAAATTAAATGCGAGATCAATACTGTTTTGTTATGAGTTATATATCTGACTCATTATTCCTAGCCCCAACGAAATATCACGTGTAAAAAAGTGCATCTACTAAGACGAAAACGATTACTTTACCTAGTGTTATGATTTCACGTAAATCCTTCCCAACCACACCCCAGCCCCCAAACGTCGTAAGAAATTAAGCATTGGAAGTGTTACATTTTTGTGGTATTCAAACTACCTTACTTTTCTTCTATTAAATGAAGCAACCCTAGAAGTCATCAATACTTTTTATTCATTAGACCCGACTAATCTGACTTGTTCCGCATATTTTTGCAAATCAATTTAATTATAATTTATGCTTTGAACCTTGTTTCATTCCGAAAATATTTGGTTACTGCAAACATTATTTGGAGATACATGCAAATGACGAGACATTGTCGGAATGCATTTATTTGTCAAGAGAGATAAAGGATTTTCAATTTACTCATCCAGCTCTCGAGTCCTGGGAGCCAATAAATGTACACTTCCTTGTCATAAGCATTTCGTTTTAGCATGGTGTAGACAGATATCCTAACACGGTGGTAAGTGTTTTCAGATTATTATGTCTCTTTCATATTTTTTCACAATACTCGGAATATCTGAATGGATATCATACTCGGAATATCTGAATGAGTATCATATTTTTATAGATACAAGGCAACAAGTTTTATTCTAGTTTGTGATAACAGTGAATAACTTATTGTCGGCAGGTGGAAAGAAATGATTTTGAATAATTAATTTAACTTAACGAATTGTATGATGTTAACATTCACGTGCAAATTAACTATAAAAACATTGAGGACCTTGTTATAGAAAAATATGTTGTTAATCTTACTTTAAGTTGTGATGAAAAAAGGACCGAAACTTATATTAGCTTATAGAGATTTGAATATGAAATTAGTATGTAAACATATATCACGTTATAGACATTTGAATATGAAATTAGTATGGAAACATATACCATGTTATAGACATTTGAATATGAAATTAGTATGGAAACATATACCATGTTATAGACATTTGAATATGAAAGTAGCATAGAATGACGACCTAACAAATGGTTACAAGTATTGGCACCTACCGAGGATATCGGTAGAAAAGAAGTAACACATATTTATTGCTATGGTGTGCACACTAGTGAATATCAATTACAGATTCAAATTTTCGCAATCGAAAACTGTTTGTATGCATGCACTTGTGCCGATTACATAGAATTCATGATGACCCAAAACTGTACATTGATGTTTCTCTCATTCCTGTTGAGGAGGAGACCACATTTTTAGCACTTATAAGTTTGACCGTAAACTAACTTTACTACCACAAGGACAAATAAAAAAAAAGAAAACAAAAGAAACAACAAAACCCCAAGTAAAACAGAACAAAACAAAACAAAACAACAACAAAAAAAAAAAACAACATAAAATCACAGAAACACACGAACACATGTATTTAATACGAATCGTGGCAAAGCCAGATTGGGCAGAAGACCAGATCTTATTCCGGGATAATGGGCTTCAGTAAGATCTAAAACTTGACTATGCCGAGATTGTTTATGATCAAATCTTATATACACGTGCTTGATCCGATACACAATCAGGGACATAGACTTTATTTGGGAGCATCTAGAACTTCCCCTTTAGAAAGGCTTTTGTTGAGGCAAATGAACCATCACTTTATCTCAGAAGAACAACACGTTGCTTCAGTATATTACCAAACTAATCTTCAAGCCACCTAATTCCGCATATGATGTTGTATTTAAGCCCAAATACCAAACATTGGATGCTTAGAACGAAAATTTAAATATATCTTTTGGTATTTGAATTGGTCTGCATCTAGAAGCAGATAAAAAAAACAACCTTGTCAATACTGGAAAATTCTATCTTCACAGATCAACACCTTGTTAATCAACACCCCTCCAAATACTATGTGCTAATTCAAATAGTCTTCAGGCAGTAATCTCATTCTTCAGAGTAAATTCAATAAAATCAGAGCTTCCTAGACCGTTCGAAATATGGAGACAAGGATGCAGTTGTCGTGGCAACACTTCACGGCACAACCCCGACCCGGTTAACGGCTAAAGCCTTCACTCATAGCATAGAATTACAGCGATACTCAACTCTTGTAACTGCTTTAAAACCTTTCCAGCCCCCACCCCACTCCACGCAGCCCCACCACAAAGAATTCGTCTTTCAAGATTCACTTTTCACATTGAAAACCTTGCAAAATCTGAAATTTATAAACCCGTTAATATCCCAAAATCCTACAGAAAAAAATATTTTCTCATAGACTCAGGAAAACTGTATTCTCTGCTGTTGGCTACTTAGTCGCATTGGTAATAAGGGTAATGAAATGCGAGATAAAAGAGCAAACACGGCACTGCAGTCACCTGGTTATGAATGAAAGATTTCCTGTAGTGACTTCGAATATTCTATATATTGTACTTGGCAAAATGTGAATAGAAACTCCACAGACAAGCTTCAAAACATCAAATCCACCATTGGAAAGTGACATCCCTCATATAAAACAAAACGCAGAGATAAGTTTGTATTGTGCCTATTGTGTACAGGACACACATACCTGACTCGTTGATACCAACGGAAGGGTGAACATTGACCAGTGTGCACATATCGCCCGAGTCCACTGACAGTAGAAGATATTCTTGTGGAGTGTATCGAATTTCACCCTGTGATACAGAAGGCTTGTGATGCGAATTCAATTAAGAAGCTCTATGATGATGTACCACTAGAGTAAATTGTTGGCTCTTTAAACATTTGCGGATTATGTGACACATCTTGATCCTATATTTTAAGGATTTTGTATTTTAGTTTATTGCATCTGCTATTTTGTAGACCTACATTTATTTGGAAGGGGTTATCTTCATAAATGTTCTTCTGCATTTTTTTCGTTACATCTTATATTTTAACATTTAATTGGAACTATAAAGAGATTTTTGTGCTGAGGTGCCGCTAGACCCTATACAGGCATATATATATATATATATATATATATATATACATATATATATATATATATATATATATATATATATACATATATATATATATACATGTATACATTCTTACGTACATACTTACGTCATATAAAGGAACCACTAACATCATAACATTGACGTATTTCCTTAAAAAATCATGCGATTTGAGTAAAATACATTTAGTATATATATATATATATATATATATATATATATATATTTATATGTGTGTGTATGTGTGTGTGTTCCCATTTGATCAAAACATTGGCTCAAATATAATCTTTCACCGGATACGATATAGGGTACGTGTTTTTCAATTGTGAGGATTCGTGAAAAAGGAAACGGGGACATATTGAAATATTCTTATATAATGATAAACGTTAGATTCAAATTATTAACAAACATAAGATCCAAATATTGAATTAGGTTTATTATGAATTCGGGTCTCAACACCTACGTGAAGTCTAATTTAAGAAACCTATCTATAAACAATTTAGTACTAAGGTAATCACTGTGGAAACTCTCAAAACATTCATTTATGCTGTATCATGTCAAGAAAACAAACTCACACACACATGCGCACGCAAAGGGGCTTGTAGATCTCTTAAAAGTTTGATCAGTTTGAATTAGGCCTGACAAGAATATGTTGAAGTAAACCAGGCATATGCAACCTACTGCCCGCTGGCTGAATCTGGCTTGCGACATGTTTTTATCCTGTTACATTGACATCATATGGTTTGGCTTTAAATATCGCTATTCGGCCCGCGCCCTGGACGAAGTTGCAAATGCCTGTAGTAAACATATGGACAATATCATTATGACTGAAGAGGAAATGTATCGAACATCAATTTTTAATTTGGATAAATTATTAAACTGCACGCCTATATGCACATACAATAATCAGTCGTTTAAACATTATCTCATTAACTTGACCGTTTGATGTGGGGCTCGGTAGGTTGGACATATGCTGTTCTGTTGACATGTGCTAGTTTCATTGATTTTCTGTCGATTTCAATTCTGTTTCAATTCTATTTAACTCTATTAAACATTGAACACATCCATTAACCAAAAATATGAATTTAAAAAATTCCGTAGTTTTAGATAAAAGTAGCTCGACCTTGTTGCTTGTAATGGGATGATGGACATAATTTATTGAAAGCATTGGATAATTTTATAAACGCTAATTATAGAGGGAAAATTTCTTGAACTTTAAATACTGTGACTTAATTATTCAATTCTATTAAATACGATACCCACTTCAATGTCGGTAAATTTCATCTGTACCTAGGACTTATCAGTAAGATGGATCTTCTGCTGCCCTATCTTTCTGTACTTGAATTAGCTAATACTGTGTTTGTCCCATTTGAGAGCAGCTATCTGGAAAGATACGTGTTTTACATTTTACTCTAAAATATTGTTTCTTACATAAACGAAAACATCTTTAAACTTTACTTTTTATTTATTTCATAACTAAATTTTGTATCAGAGACATAATTTGTGCTTCCTACCATGGACGCCACATACAAATGCTTCTGTAAGCAAGAATAAGGCACGGTTTCACATGAATAAGTACCATGACATCATTATATCATTATTAAGATCTTTCTGACGACAAAACAATGCCTCAAAATGAAACATATTTCGGTTCACATACGCCAAAACACATAGTTGGTGGTAAACCAGAAGAACGCACGCTGGATGATCAAAATAGCATAACTTGCGTAGACAGAACTATAGCGAAACATTGATATGATTAAACTGAATTTTAAGCGCGTTCCTCAAGCAAGCAAAATTTCCTTTGACATGTGTGCATTTCCCGTATGTAAAGGGCAATTATATCAGTACTATGTAGTTTTCCGCATCATGATTGATAACAAAATGATTACCATGACAACATTGAAATTAAAGTGTGAAACATCTAAATATCTATACTTAATGCTCGTGTGTGTATTGTAATATAACGTATTACATCAAGTTTGGATTCAGAAATAATCTCTTGATTTTATGAAGGTGAAAAAATATTTCTTGCATATATCTCATACGATAATGCGCTATCCGTGGGCAGACACAATCTCTTGATTTTATGAAGGTGAAAAAATATTTCTTGCATATATCTCATACGATAATGCGCTATCCGTGGGCAGACACAATCTCGTATGGTGGGTTACTTCTCTCTTATCACCACTAGTAGAGTGCCAAGTGATACAAGATTGAAAGATTCAAATGGATTCGAATGTAATTGGAAATTAGAGTGCTACCTTAAATGACCGTTGACAACTTTATTGAAGGTGGATATAACAGGAAAACCCGCAAGGCATTGTTCATATAATACTGAATATGTTTTTCGGTTGCATCTTGATGAAAGAGGTAAGTCTGCGTCTTAATGTGAAAGATAAGTCTGCGTTTATAAAGTTGTAATTTATTCCTCGTATTTTTGTTACTCAGATACGAAACTTATTTTGCCAATCAGCAGATCTAGTCAATAAAGCTCACTTCCTCCACCTGAATAATACAAAAACCTGTCGTGCATTGTTAACTTTCCATGTACAATTTTAAAATAAAGTTGATTACTTATAATCTGAGTGCATCTCACATTGCATGTAATAAAAAAAGATGCAGCTCTGATGAAGTTTAAATGTCTTTTCAACATTGTCTTGCTTGTAAATAAATGAAATTGCCGCAAGCAATGATGCTACCTAGATGATAATATCAATAACGTTTTTGTTTAACATGATAATGAAGATGACACCCGGTATCTATTTTATGTCCTTAACGATAAAGATAGGTGAAAGTATATCCACCCAAATACAAGTAATTTCGACAATAGTTTCCACTTATCCCGGTGCAAGTGGAACGTCCGCACAAAAAAGTAAACATGATAATACCTTGCGTGTTACCTGTTGATGAAAAAAAACTCTATAAATTGACTGTGTATTTTCGTTCTTTTATGAGGAGTCATCTTCTAACAAATATAGTATCTGAAAAGTAACACAGAATTTACAAGAATGTCAGAGTTAGATCGGAAAATTGTCGAGCAGATAGAAAATTTACATTGATATATGATGCTATTAACTCTATATAAAATATGACAGTGATGCAATGTGCCTTACATAATTGTCATTTAATTATTACATATTTTGATCGGGATGGGGCATTATACAATGTACATAAATACCCTCTCCTATCAGCATGATTTACATTTATATTCATATGACAAACACTGGTCACCCTATATTAGAATGAACTAAGTTACTGCAAACAATTCCACATATATAGACTAATTAAGATTAAATAAGTTAGAGAAATACATGAAGATAAAGGCAAGAAAGATGATAGGTATGAATCATTAACATCGTAAGAATCCATCTCTGTATTATACGTTTTATAATAATGTCAAATTGAACTTAACAATACCGGAGCAAATGATAAATCATTAATACGTGATCAGAACCAAATATCTGTATAGTGCTCTTGAGACCGTTTCACGTGAGAACAGTTGAATCCTGCACCAGAAACACCTACGCATCAAAAACAATGCTGAGAGAAGAGGGCTACATAGTCGGCAATATTACTGTTTCATTCAAGGGCATCGTGAGTAGGTAGTGTTTGTGGTAGTTAATGGTTTTTATGCTTAAGTGGGGTATACGTATGCGTGTGTGCGTCTGAGGGTGGCCTGAGAGGAGGGGTTAATAATTTTGCCTAACGATGTCGGTGGAGGATCCAGCAATATAGACCGGTGAGGGGCGGTGAGGAGGGGGCGTAAACAAGTAGACGAGGGGTCTGTAGGACGGAATCCCCGGCGGGGGCACAGTTGGCGAAGTCCAAGGAATCTCCTGCTTTTAAAGGTTTTTCCAGGGGAGTATTTTAACCATCTAACTGTAATGAAAACTTGCCCTAGGAAACGTTCCGGTTTGGAGGGGGAGGTGCGACGGCTCCTCTCCAACCTCCGTACACCGATATGCCACTGGGTGTACAGGTACATGGATACAACAAATACATCACTGTTACACTGTTGAATTGTTGTAAGCTGAGTATATATATATATATATATATATATATATATATATATATGTATATAATTTTCTATACTGATGTAAACTCAGTAGGAGTAGTATATTAGTCTACTCTGTGTACAGGTGTCATAAATGGAAGTGAAAAAAGATCGTTGCAGTTTTATTGCTGTTAGATGACAATATCATTACAACTGGGTAAATCAACCATAGCCAAGAATATGATACTGTTTTCTATGGAATTTGTTTTTAGAAGAACTAAAATAAATTGCTTGAATTAAACCCCAGGCAGTATTTTAAGTTGGGATTTATATGGTAGTAGCTAAAAAAGAGAGAGAGAGATGGTAATGCAAGAGTGTAATACTTTAATTGAATGACGCATTTATAGTCTGTACACTTAAATCGTTCCTTTGCCATTATAAATGCTGTTTATTCCGATATTTATAGTTTTCGTATCATCGGGTAACTGCTTTGATGAATATGCTAACGTCGCATAGTTTGATCATCGTATTCGAAGAAATTGAAATAATTAACAGATGACACTGAAAAAAACATTAAAACTTTTTTTAACATAATACGCACATCTTCAAAACTTTCTTATAACAAAAGGGTGACCAAGAAAGAGGATAAACTTAATCCAAATTTTTAGCATCCATTATTGGGAAGAATTACTGTGAGGAAAAGCAATTATTATCCTGAGGTAAAATAAGAGTGGTATTTGAAAAGTTCTGAATATTTTTTTATCACTCTTTTGTTTCTTTGAACCTGTCAATAAATTTAACGCCAATACATATAAAAAGTAACGTTCTATAAAATGATATTCAGCTGCCCGTGTAGCACACTGGACACCTGCAGACACATGCGTGTAACGTAACATATGTAATAACAGTGACCTAAAAGTGTTGGAGCAGGAGAGCAATTCTGATACTGAGTAAAGAGCATACTGTAAAATCCGTGCGCTCGTAGGGTACTCTCCGATTGATATCAAGGTCGACTTGAATAAAATTTGACGGATGTAGTTATATATCATATCGTGCAATTTTGAGGTTGTTTCTTCGTTTTAAAGATGCTCTGGAATAAATGGAAGATGACCCACGTTCTGGAAGACCGTTGTCTGCGATCGTTAAGCGGAAAGGGGCTGCTGTGAAGAGGGCACATGATGAGGATGCTCGATACTCCGTGGACGATATTTCTACTATCATCAGCATTAATTCGTTATCTGTTTCTAATATACCGAATAATCGTTTAAAGCTCAGGAAGGTTTGTGGAAGATGGGTCACACATTTTTTGACTGCTGTGCCCCCGCCGGGGATTCCGTCCTACAGACTCGGGTTGAATTACCAAACAACTACTCGCCAAATATGAAAACAGTGACCAGAGCCATTTGAATGAAATTGTCACGGGTGATGAAACACGGATTTAGTTTTGTAAACCCGACTCAAGAGAAAATAATACAGTTTGGATTGGAGAAAACGACAAGAGACCACAAATCGCTCGACTTAGTCGGACTATCAAGAGAGGTTTATAATATTATTTTTGGATGCAACCGGTCCTTTCATCCAAGTACCTGTGCCTGACTTTGCTAGTGTCACTGGATATTTGTACGCCTCCAAAGTGTTGCCAAAAGTTATGGAACACAACCGAACCACGCATCCACGCACCGTTACCGAAAGTATCTACTCCATGAAAACTCACGGGCGCATAAATCCGCCGTCGTGACAAACTAATTGAAGGAATACAACATTCAAAATGTGCCACATCCTCCATAGAGCCCTGATTTAGCTTCAAATGATTTATGTCTGAATCATGTTATCAATGATTCGCTGAGGAGCAAACGATGTGAAAGCGGCTGTGCGGTTGGAAGTGCAATTTTCCAGTGCATGAACAACATATCAAGAAGTCAATACAAAATGACATTTAATAATTGGATATTCAAACTCTGAAAGTGTTTAGACGTACATGTATAGAACTTTGAAGCGATGCACTGACGTACTGTTCACTATTAAAAAACTTTGTTGCACTGAGCGATAATCCTTAAAACTTTTTAAATACCCCTCGTACAACGCAATATTAAAGCGAATAAGGGAGAATCCAGCTCAGGTAATTTTATAAAGGATGCTCTCAATAGTAGCATACTTTGATGGCCATGAAATGCTATATGAACCAAATCATATAACTTAATGAATGATGCACCCCGGTTACACATTCATTCAAATAGAAGATGTTTGGGTTTAAAGACAAAAGTTGAACTGAAAAAAGTATTTATTTAAATAAGAAAACCATAGCAAGAATGTAAGATACCTTAACAAATGAAATTGAAATTATGGGAACGGCAAAGCCACTAAACAACAAAGACGAGTTTGAATATGTTATCAAGAAACACTTTCACTTCGATATATTTGGACTTAGTCTAAAGGTGTTTAGGTCCACACTTCGTTCCATAAATGCATACATACATGCTTTGTCATAATACACACCATTGAAAAAGAAAGTCAAGATATTTCAGTACTGATTGTTTCCAAAATAATCATCATAAAGAATTAGGACTTGTTAGTTACGGAACATTCCGCGGTTTGAGAGATTGTCTCTTTGTCCAGTAGCAAACACAGACAGAATATTGGGGTACCCAATAATGTGCTTTGGCAAGATTGTAATCGACATTTATTCTAAATGGAAATACCTGCAGGTAGTGTACTTTACAATCTTTTAACTTAACCTTTCTAAAAAGTATTTTCTGAAACAAACGGAGCTTTAATGTTGCTATTCTTATATACATACTGTTTTGACATTCTGTATAGTTTAATATTTTTACAAGAGCAATATTTTCTTTTACGACCAGCATTCCTTTATAATAAAATGCACCAAAAAAAAAACAAAAAAAAAAACAAATGCCTACTTGGTTGTGTATATTTTTTAAAGTTAAGGCATCAATAAACTTTGTACCATTTTTGCGCCGTTTTGGTTCTTAGTCCATGATTTATAGGCAATATTTTATATTTCAGGCATTCGATTTTAAATTCATTATGATCTCTGTGTAACTTTTTCATCGTCGAGATCTTCCATGTTCTGTACTGAAAATGGTGTTTGATTAACGCTAACCTATTTCGAGCATGAATCAAGTGTTGGGTTCTGATTGCATTGCGTTTATCAGTCAACAGAGATAGAGGAATTTTAAATAACTCAGCAAATCTTGCAGTCCTTGGCGATACAACGACTGTCTTGTGACAAAAATCAATATTGCAGCAGGTACAGAATGATATCTAATATAGAGGTAAGAGATTTTATAATTTGTATGCTTCTTTTAAGCATTTTCTTAAAGGAAAATGTTTTCAATATTTTATTTGTTTAGGCAACAAAATTTACTTTTTTTTTTGAATTGTGTAGCACCTAATGATGGTGAGAAACCTAGTGCCGAAAAATGGTTAGTGAAGAACTCTCGATGTTATGAGATCGCCATATGGTGTCGCTAACATTATGTAGTGAATATTCACGCATGTTATAATATTATCGATACATAAGGAACACAGATGGAAGGGGAATAAGGAATTAGTATGATGTTTTACCAATGCGTTAATATCAGAATATTGTAAATTCATTAGACGAAAACAATCGATATTAAGACCAAAGCATTCATATTAATAGATATAAAAAATGGAATAAAATTTGGTAAGAGTGATGCTATATTGGACTCCATATAATTTAATACAAGTAGTACCCATAGGTGAATTTTTTTTTACATAACAGAACTCGGCTTCCAGTTGCTGAAAACATTATGTTTACTCAGAACGTATCCACATTTCTATACTAAATTCTCAGTGACAGTAATTATTGAACAATTTGAAATAATCCTAACAATTCTGACGACATAGTCTGAAGGTGTAAGGTATATCGGCCATCTAAGAATCACATATTGTCGTTTGATGAATTTCACATCCAATTAACCCTCAAAAAGTCGTTATCAAAACACTTTGCACTACAATGTAGTTTTAAAATGTACACAATATCACTACTAAATCGATAATTCCTCTTTAAGATTTATATCATACAATTTATTATGTTGATATCAGTTTTATTAATTAATTTCATTGGAATGGAAGCCATTTATCCTTGGTTATTCTTAAAGTGTGGTCGAAAATAACGTTTATGGATTTTACATTGCGTCCATATTAGTTATACGGATTCCAATGCTTAAACCTGAAATGTCCTTTAGATATAACAATAATTCATATCGGGGTTTTACATTAAACATATTTTATCAATATATCTTGATTAAGCACTGCAAAATATTTAAAAGCAATTTTTATATGTGTTCAGGAAAAACACATTATTAAACGATGAAGATTATCAAAAACAAGTATCTCATATTTGTTTCACGCAGAAAATGGCATGACATAGACATTTCTGCAAAATAAATGTAACACCCCACCCGAACAAAAATAAAATAAAAACAAAACAAACAAACAAACAATGAAGAAAAACAAAGAACTCACATTAATTGTATGCACATAAAACCGGTTTCTATCACTTTGTCAAAAACATTTTTTTTCTTGATTACGTTTCTCGATTCGACAGCTGAATAATTTCAGTTTTCACCATTTAGGCAAGACAACAGAAATTACAAGGCTTGTTAATGGCAGTAAAAATGTAAGTATAACTTAAGTGTTTATTGAATACTACAGATGTCTACAAAATGAATAACATTTTCCACATTCTTCTAAAGCTACTTATTATCATTGTAGATGAGTCAAAAAAGTTTATGTCTATGTTATAAAGGATGAAACAGATTCATTATTCTTGGGGTAATTTTAGAATTGCTTTCCAATGGATACTAGAAATAAGTCGGTAACTCACCATAGCAAATCTTCACGCTCTGTATAATATATGACCATATTTTACAGGATAGAACGAATGTATTATAATCTGAATAAGTTTGATTACATCATGATAGAATGCATATGCAAAGGATACAACACTCTTCAATTGGATTGGACTCGATAACAAGAAAAGTAATAAATAGACGTTATGAAAAAGGAGGATCAAACAAATTTCATATTTCCTCTTAAAATATCCTGGCTCAAAAGAATACTTACCAAAAATACCAAATTGACTAAATTAATGTTTCATTGTTTAAATATTTGAAGGAATTTAATAAGTTTGGTATCACTAATACAGAATGGAACATATTAGATATTGATCATACATTTTGGAAAGATGTTTTTATTTCTTATAACATATACTCTAAAAAGTTTTTAAAAATATATGTTTTAGATTTTCTTGCTGAAACCCTATCGCATAATGAAAATATTAAGGTTAGACGGTCAATGTTGTTTAGCAAAAATGGTTTGAAAAAGGTATACTATTTATTAATGATATTGTCCAGAGTAATGGAGAATTCATTTAATGGCAACAAGCAGTACAATATATTATCTTGGGAGCAACGTTTAATAATATGCAGGGTTCGATAAATGTGTGAAATTATATATAAATAGATTATCTTTTGAATCGCAACAAGAAGTTTTGAAGCAAAGAACACCAAACAAAAATAAACTGATAGTAAAGAAGCTATTTATTCCCCCCAAAACTAGGAAAGGTTGCAGACATATGTACAGTATCTTGGTAAAATATACAGAAAGTATTAGAAACTAAAGCACTGAATAAATGAAAAACAAAAACTTAATCTACCAAATCAATTAGATTGAGCAAAGCATTTTTTCTTTGATATACAAAATTGCTGCGTATAATTCTAGCAACAACACATTTTGTTTTTTTAGAAACAAATTAGAAGATCAAATAATAATAAATATTCTTTTTGCACAGATTCACCTGAAACATTAAACCATCTTTTTTGGGACTGTGCTATATAGTAAAACAGTCTTGGAATGATTTAAACCAGTGGATCAGAAATAACACTAATTTCTCATGTAACTTTTTACTTGAAGGAATAATTATAGGTACGTTAGAAGGGGACAATGTAATTAATTGTATACTACTGATATATAAAACATACATACATACATACATACATACATACATACATATGCGCTACGAAAGAAGGATTCCATCTCTACCTTGCTTAGAAACGTTTCAAAACGATATTATACTTTGTGAGATGGAATTATCCACACGAGACATCATATTGAGGTGTTTCGAAACTGACTGGCACACATATACTAGTATAGCCAAGTTATAGTTCCGCCTATTTTATAAAATTGCTTTGATGCATGTATCAAAATCCATTGATACATCCACAATCTCGAATTATCACTTTCTTTTAGGCACTTTGCACATATTATCGTCAACTAGTTTAATAAAATTTAATAAACTTTTGATTCTTCAACTCTTCGGTCTACACCTCTTTCTCTTTTCTTTCTCACAGATAGTAAGAATGTTGAAAAAAAAACTGTTTTAAATACTCTATTATGTATATATGTATGTACTTGTATATATATGCGTGTGTATATATATATATATATATATGTATATATGTAAGTATGTATGCATATATATATATATATATATATATATATATATATACTGCTCGAAAAAAACAGTAATTGAATACAGTTATATATATAGCAATACCATCATAAATAATTACCTTTTATCTCTATTTATTACCTTCTTTCTTGTTGCTATTTACTGTTTCTCTTCTCATTTTAACGTACTGTTTTCACTCTTCTCGTACTCCAAAGTATTGCTGATTGAATCCTTTATACAGAAAACAACACATATGTGGAAAAAAAGAAATTGTAAGTTAGTCATTGGGATGGCTCCCAGACTCACGACTAGCTATGTACGGTTATTATTATTATATAAGGATTCTCTTTCCGCTCCCTTACACATGTTTCCCTCGCGGGCATGGTTCTGTATGAATTAGAGTCGCTATGAAATATTTTCCTTCCCATAAGTTATTTTTGTTTTCAATCTTAGCTTTTGTAACGTTTCCGGATATAACTTAGAAGTGATTAAACTAGAATGCATACATGGAGAGGAGATTTGTTATTGTGTTTCTTCCTGCTGTTTCAAGGTTAGTGGTTAAACTTAATAAATAAGATAAAAATTAAGATACAAATCATGGATTTCGATTGGAACTTCTCTTGAATGCATTATATATATATATAACTTTGTTGCAGGCCTCGTAGCTATTAACCATTTCATCAGACGTAGCATGACGAAGATTTGTTCCAATAGAAGAAAGGAGCACGTTTCTAAATCACTTGGCCGTAATTTAAGAACCTGACAAACAAAATGTTAAAAGAAACGCGTTTTAAAATAACTTATACCGAATTATGTGAACTAGAAGCATGACTAGAGTATAAAATATTAAAGCAATACAAGGAAAACAACTTGGTACAACGTGATTCAAATCACAGCTATGGGCATAACTTCATTTAAAGCATAACTCAATGCAATGAGCTGCTATATATGTTTGATTTAAAAGCTGGATATCATTTATGATAATGAATACTTGAATTAAAAAACAGATTGCCGTGTTCATATTTTATTGATATTAATTATGAATCACACTGACTATTATGGTAGGTCACATATTGCCTCAAAATACTTTTAGCAACGCTTTTCGATGTTAAGGTGGGAATATGTTTTCCTGCCTATCCGGACGTGCGTGCGATCATATGTGCTTGCAAAGTAAATAATGTTGCTCAACTGCTCGCACAGTTTAAGATATAAACTTACAGCTTTGTGATATGATTTTGGGATTCTATACATGTGTATAACCATTTCAAAAATATGTGTGGGATGGGGGGTGGCGAGTGGAATGGTGACACGTTGTATAACAATGTGTGTGAAAGGTCTGTGTGTGTGTGTGTGGCAGGCTGGTGTTCAGAAACGCAGAACTGGGTGGGTGTTTGGCTGCAAACCTCAAGTTTTATTATTATAACTAGAAAGAGACCCGCAATTTCTGCTGGCTGAGGGGCATTGGTGTTATGAAGAAATGGAGGTGAACAAATTGAAAGAGAAAATAATCTACACTTACAAACCACAGATAGATGAAAAATGCACCAACATTATAAAGTGACACTCCAGGACAAATGTGATACTGGCGTAGAGTAAACTTCATTTTTGGTACGAACGTTTAGTGCAGAAGCGACTGTTCTTGACAGTTTTAGTTAGATTAGAAAAAAGCACGAAAATGACTACGAGAAGGTAGTATTAGAGATTTTGCAATTAATGCGGCAATTGTGGTGCAAGTATTTGCACACATATACGCAGATGTATGCATGAAGAGAAAAGGTATACTTAAAAAAAATAATATTTCCATTATTTCATTTATTCATGTGTATGAGAAACTGCAATACTACTGAGTAATTTTATTAAGCTTGCTCCGACATTGTAAGTGCAAAACTGTAAAGGTAGGATGATGATAAAGATGTAAATATTTGTGTAACAGTCTCCAAGTATTTATAGCTTTTGCTTAGCCAAATTAACCTCTCAGCGTATGCCATTCAAACCCTAGCACGAGCCAATACTTGTGGAATGCCGACCAATACTATTGCTGGCAAAGGTGTCTGCACCACTGTATACCATATACAAATTCAAATCGTCATAACATAATCATGTTTCAAGCAATGTTTATGTAAATTGTTAGCACGCAATAAACATTAACACTAATACACACAGGGCAAACCTCAGATGAAAAGCTTTGAGATGTGAACCCCATCAAACCAGAAAGTCATCATTTGAAATTTTAAATATTGCATCCCAATACGAGAACATTTCTGAACCACTCATATTTTCTTTAAACAAAACTATCGCCAGGTCCCTGAACTGTTGTATGCCTCGAAGCTGTATTACACATTCATATGCATAGGCCATGAAGACAAGGCCTTTTCAAAGCACAACAATAATCTGATTTATTTTCACATCGTAAAAACTGGCACACATCTACATTATAATTAGTAGGGCGTGATTATCGCTACTCGGTCGATTATCGCTACTCAATTGCGCATAAACTACCAGTAATCTCGTCTTACTAACAAGATTAATAGTTTGAAATGACTCTTTTATGCTGAGTCCCATCTTCTGACACACAATTTGTTAGATATGCTGACATTTAAAAGACATTTCTTTTGATGATGTACATTATATCAAACAGGCATACTTCATATAGCACTTTTTTAATATTTTGCTTTCTATTTATGTCCGTCTGTGTCTATCATTCTGTGCAGGTAGGTGTGTTACTATATATTTGTGAAAAAATATATAAAAAATAACAAAATGTGGCGATATATACACAATACACCTGAGAAAAAGTTGTATTCATCTACCTAAAGCATCTATCTATCTATCAGTTTATCAAAACTTGCGTGTCATTGATAGCAATGGTACTGGACCATATTGTTCCACAATGGTTTCTTTCGCTTGGATGAAATTTTTGTTTGCATGTACCAATTATTTTACAACCGGTTTTGTTGTGAAGCCCTATATAATTGTATACATGATACATGTTTAGCTACGCAGGTTATCAAGCTATGAGAATGGCGGTCGTAATGGAAGGTGAGAAAGCAAGTTTATGACGTCTTAACATCTTCTGGATGCTTTAATATTATACAAACCTCTTCAAACTAGGATCTGAAAAATAAAAGTTTCCAAGTGAAATAATATATAAGAAACATTTACATATTGTGTTTGTTTACCGATCTCTCTCTCTCTCTCTCTCTCTCTCTCTCTCTCTCTCTCTCTCTCTCTCTCTCTCTATATATATATATATATATATATATATATATATATATATATGTATATATTACATGTATAGTCTGTACATTAATTCAATGATTAATTTGTAACAAAAAGTATGATAATTATATCTTTTTAACTTAATATTATGCACCCTTTCTTGCAATATCAATAATAATTTTTGATGAATTAAAGGCCGTATAAGATAACTTTTTTTCTGAGTTAACTTTATGTCAATTGTAATCTTACGTATTTAAATGCTGTAAATGACACATATATCACATACGTTTAATATGTCATAAATTTGCACGAAGGATCAATCTAAAATTCAGACTTTTCGTGCTATAATAATGAACTTCTAATCCAGTAGCCATTGAGAATAAATAAATACACACATGTATATGTATTATCGAATATGTTTTTAGAGCTACGATTTTGAAAATAAGTCCGCCTATAAATATTACCTATTGTTTTAATCCTGAATATGCTTTTAAGGTCGAGAGAAGTATATCAATCATGAGATAATTATGAATTCATCCTGCAAGCAGTTAGTTATCTTTTTCCTCGCAAAGGTTGCGGACAGCTAAACACAACACTCAAACACATTGAGTCCCTTAACTCAAAAGAATGCCTACAGCGGTGCAATACGTCCAAGGTTGGCATCCAGGTTTGTACTTTATTTTAGCAATGCAAGCAATTATTTACCAATACTTTCTAAAACGATGAGCTTGAATTTAAATCTTCAAAATATGGTAAATTGTGCATTTCTAATTAACAACGTTATATATATATATATCTAAAAAAAAATTATTTTTTGTTTCCTTCAGAATACCACATGTTATTGTGGACACTTTTTACCGGCTGCAGAACGGAGTCTTTCCTGTAATCAAAGATGCATATGGAAGGAGGATTGTATCGAGTTTTTCTGTGGTGGAACAGCTTTATCAGTGTATACAAGAGGTGACTATGTGTTCTTTCTTTCACATTTCTTTTGATTGTCAAATCTGATTCTATTAAAAATCATTCAGTTTAGCAGGAGTTACTTTCTTCATCTTGACCTAGTTTTGTCGCTTTGACACAGTTTGATAAGAAACATGCAGACTCATAATTCTCATAGGTAATGACAATGCATCATCCTAGCAATGAAAGAAAATAATAAAAATAAAAATAATAAAAAATAATAAAAATAATAAAAATAAAAATAATAAAAATAATAAAAATAAAAATAATAAAAATAATAAAAATGAAAATAATAAAAATAATAAAAATAAAAATAATAAAAATAATAAAAAATAATAAAGATATTAGATGTAATTGTTGCTAGCTTAACTTTGGTTATAATTTAAATCAATATACTCTTATTAAAATATTTGTCGATATAGAAGCATACGAATATTCTACTCTCCAAAGATATTTATAAGAAAATTGGTAAGCTGAAAACAAATGCCTATGAAAAGCCAAAAAAAAAATAAACATAAAAACAAAAACAAATTAAAATTGATTATAATAAATGTAAAGAAAGGGAAAACATATACAGTTGCTTCATATATTCCAGTTTGAAAAAGTTGTTTGTAGTAGTAATAGTAATATGGGAGTGCCGGAGATGTGAACCCGATCAAACCAGAAAGTTATCTTTAGAAATTTTAAATATTGCATCCCCATACGAGAACATTTCTGAACCACTCATATTTTCTTTAAACAAAACTATTGCCAGGTCCCTGAACTGTTGTATGCCTCGAAGCTGTCTTACAGATTAATATGATTAGGCTATGAAGACAAGGCCTTTTCAAAGCACAACAATAATCTGATTTATTTTCACATCGTAAAAATTGGCACACAGCTACATTATATTGAATATAACAGTGCTCAGAGTGGTAAATTTGATCAGTTCCACATGAATGGAGTCATGTCCGTGTTAGGAGTTATGTTGTATTTGTTGACAGATTTGAATGGAATCAAAGTATGTTAAAAACTAGATGTGTTGCGAAATAATATATAAGAGAATAGAACTATTGACTTGTTGTGCTACCATGCTTTCAAAATATGCTGGTTTAGATTATTACATTGCATGATGATGACATCAATATAAGAATCATCAACCCTGAGAGTAAGATGGTTAAAAAAGTACGGCATGATACTCAAATCAACTACATTATTGGACACACTGATTGATTTTAATGTGTACATCAGCCGTACTATCTCTATACAGATCTCTTGCATATTTACTTACAAAGTCCGAGCCTACCTTATAACCATACGTTTTGGAATATTTCCTTAAAATGAATATATTTTTGTTCTTGTTCATTGTTCCTGTACTTCATCAAAGCTGTCTGCAAGATTTATAGTATCATCAGCTTGTATTTAATGATTTGAATTATTATTTACTAATATTCATTTTCATACAAAGGATTTTCAAATTATTTCAAAAGATTAAAACAAACAAATGTGTAATTGAAAATACTCCAAATATGTCGTTTGTTATCTTCACCTTTTTTTACTGTTCCGTTCTATCTAGTCTTCAGAAGGCATTTTGTTAATTCTGGATCTGATTTAATTGGCTATCATGAATTTAACGTTTGCTCAGTGAGAATAATTTATATGCTGATCAGGACAGGACAGATAAAACAAAGCAGAAGGAATGAAATGATCAATCATTAAATTGTCATCACTGGCACCTTCAGGCTTTGCAAAAAAAATTAATATCTTTTTTTAAAATAACATTGAAACATGACTTGAAACTAATCTTTGTTAATACTAAGATTTATATTGACTCAACTTATAAATCTCCTTGTAAATTAGATGGGAGATAGAGAACAAAAAAATGAACACAAGGTCAGCAAATATCCTGAAAGGGTAACTTCACAAAGGCCAAAATATATATGTATTGTATTGCTAGGTACGTTTATTTAGATTCTTTCACTTTATGTCGTTCCTGCATCTTGTGATTTTGTGCTTTATACAGTTTTTGACGTTTCAGATTCTTGTTTTTTCTTTATATTTTCATCTTTGGCTTTTTTTTAAATTACTGTGAATGTTTTCTAAGTATTACATGATTTGCTACAGATGTAGATCTTTCCTTGCCCTATTAGTGAGTTTGGTGCAACATTGACAAGATTTGTTGCAAAAGCTTTCGCGTTGCAATTGACCTACAACAAAGTTTTAAAGCAATATGAAATGGTAACATCTGCAGTTAGCAAGTAGAACAGTATAGAGCACATGATAAACAAAGCGATCAGAGAGAACGAAGTCACCAAGAATAGTTTATTTTGATCATCGGCGAATACAACATGTGCCAATATATAAAATAGCTTGATGGGCGTTTTGGTATTGTGTTAAAGGTTGAGAAAGTGATCCAGAAAGTTTTTTTAAACTAAGAAATAAACAACTTAGAGACTTAGGAAGGACTTATAAATATTCCCAGGGTATTCAATTTAGGTAACACTTTGCAGAAGCCACAAAGTATTTATTTGAGGAACAACAAAAACACACAGAAACTAGTAACATAAATGTTAACAACTTATACACCAATAACCATTGCATCTGGATTTGTTTGAGAAGCACATATGATAACAAATTGCACGGGAGTGGTCTTAAATAGTGGTCTTAAATTAGCTGATATTCAACAATATTCTTACTTTTAAATCACTAGAAAGTAAATGCTGTTGCTCATAAAATGTACATTTATTTTGTGTTCGGAGTTCTGGTAAACATTCAATACATCCAGCAAACAACAATTATGTTCTATGTTTTTTTTCTTCTCCCCACATTGGCTCAAAAGTTCTCAATCTAACGTTTTCTTTACAGGCCTGCAAGGACCATATATACAGGTTGACACCATCTAGCTAGATAATGAATGAGTATTGACATTGCTCTTTCGAACTCATCATCACATTTTATCTGACCATCTTTGTTCAGGCAGTGTTCATGATTTGTTTTGTCTTTTGCTAATTCCACGTCTTATTCAGCACTCAATCATCTGAACATGTCATAGTCGATTAAAATGTTAAGTTCCAAACCCGATATCTTTAATGAGGTATCATGTGCTGGTCCTGATGTATTACAACAATGAGCAGGATATAGTTTGTAATCTTTCATTCAGGTATTCCTAAACTCCTGAAAAATGTCAAATTACATAAATATATCTTTCTTTACGTAATATTTATTGTTGTTTTAAACTTGTATTTACTTCAATGTATGATTTAGGCCATTGGTGTTGGACAAACAAGACAACTCTTATGCATACTTTCAGGTTTAAACCTAATTCTACGTAACGCTGTAATGACTGACATATTTGTCTCTCCATTCCTGTCCCTTCCTTAACATTTGTTTTACTGTTGGTTTTGTACCCTTGTAATCATCAATTAACTTCTTTTGCAACTCTGATAAATAACTGATTCTAGGTACACGTTTTTATAGTGCCATTGGGTAGACTTTGACATATTCATATATGCAAGTTAGTATTTTGAAATCAACTTTTAAACTACTAAATCAACTTTAAAATTACAACAGGTAAATTCTTTGCATGTATGCTTAAGGCACATAACATTGTCATCTTGTATTTTTAACATATTTTCTTCTCCTCTGATTTGTTCATAAGTTGCCCATCTGAAGTTTTTCACCGGCATGTTTTGGTTTGTGAACCACGCATGGAAGTTGTTACCATCTAGGTACATAATGAATGACCTTGATCCTTGATTTTGAACTTTCGTACTCATCATCACATTTTATCTGGCCATATTTTGTCCAGGCAGCATCCGTTATTTACTTTAGCGTGTAAATGTGGAATCCTGCTATTTTGACATCTCATTCAACTCTTAATCGTCAGGACATGCCATAGTCTGTTAATAATATAAGTTCTATACCCGATATGTTTAATGAACTAGTTCTTTGCTAGTCTTGATGCACTATAATACTGAGAAGTGTTTTGTTTGTACCGTTTCTTACAGACCATTCAAAACCTCACATAGCATCAATATATCTTTCTTTACGTAATAGTCATATAGATTTCCAAGTTTTTTCAATCTGAGATGTTCCCTGACATCTATAATGTATTGGTAATCGTCGTTATATATTTGAGTTTTTAAGTGATGGATACAATATTTATATTGGTGATATAGCAGTTACATTAAACCTTTAAACACTATTCCTGTATTGTTATGGAACAATATCTTTTCTCAAATATTTGGGCGTCATATTTGGAAACTGTTTCAAATGTCTATGTTAACTTTTTATCGCTTAAACATTTAACCATATGTTCTAAATACGTTTCAATAACTCTAAATGAAATGTCCGTTTGACTGTTATTTCTTCACCGTCTTTCATGAACATATTAATGATCAAATCCTTGCTGAATGATATGGATTTATTATTGTTGTTTGGTATAATTTTACATCTTTATTCGGATCATTTTTAATCCATGTCTTAATAAATAGATGAAGGTCATAGCCAGACAAGTATTGTAGGAAAAGTGGTATGTATATTTGGTATATAAAATTTAAATTGCATTCGTTATGAGCAGGAACACTGTATGCTTGTTAAGTGAACGTGATCACGAACTTTATCCTGATTTGATGAATTAAAATGTTTGTATCCTCCATCTTAAACAACAGAAGGATTGTATTTGTCGGTCCATTTTCGTCATAAGACAACTGTTCCTTTCAAAAGTATTGCGTTATAGCTTATTTGGTTTGAGTTGAGGTACAAATGTTTGTCTGTTTTAATTGTCCAGAACTGTGCTGACAGCACATGTTGTCTCTGGCACGATGATTTATTGGGTCCTAAGTCGCCTTAGTCTAGGTATGTCAAGGCCATTGCATGAGAAGTGCACTTTGCTCCTGATACTATTCCACCTATGATGCTGTATATCAGTTTTGCTTATACGCTTTGACCAAGGCACGATGATACTTTCAAAATCACAATTAAAAAAAAATGGATCTTTTAATAGTTTCTGATAATTCTTGAGGTTTACAACAGAATCCACATGAAACATTATATTGTTCGAAATATCTATATTGTAACATAGCCCTTTGTGTTCTGTACTTTTTCTGGCGTATTGAAAAACATTATAGCATTTATTACAAATATATTTCTGTCCGCGATTTCTATTTAGTGATGACACAATTTTGAAAACTCTTTTCTTTGGAATATAGAATACATTCTTTGTAGTCTGTAGGACTGCCAAATTGAAATATAAGTAATATGTCAACACGTGTTTATCTCTGTATTCGAGTTATTCTTACAGGGCTGATTTAATTTCTCTCCATATCGCCACTTCTCACTCCCAGAACAAACTTTCGGTCATATCAAATTCATTTTCAAATTTTACAGTCATCTCTATTTTTACCTGAAATCTGTGAAACTAATGTCTGCATCTAACTAACTTGTATTATTATGGCCTATCTACATGACCACTTGCTGTATTTAATACATACCTTATCCGATAAAATAAACACTTATAGTTTTTGTTTCACACATGCTCAATATTTAATATCCTGTTATTTCAAACATGTTGCAATTGTGCTTATTTCTATGCAACTTCGGTATTTAAAGTGTCGAATATATATATATATATATATATATATATATATATATATATATATGCATGGCTATTTGGTAAAAGAAATAATAAATTCGTTCTACGAGCTCTACCTCAGACGTGTGTCGTTTCCTGAGTCTGATCGTTAAGTTTAGCTGTTTTTTTTTTCAGAACCACGTACTGGGTAATTGGTTATGTAGAAATATTTTAATATATTTTTCACTATTCTGACTTTGTATTTACAAGAATTATTTCAATATATATTTTACTACTTTGCATGCGCATTTAAATATTTTAGCCCATCTGAAAACTCTGTTCTGTCAATCCATGGAGACAGCCATCTCTGGACTTTATGAACACCTAACCACCCCTACGGACATGATTCATTGCTCTTTCTTACGGTGAATTGGAGAGGATGCTTGTCGTCTTACTCCAAATCATCTGGAATGTCGCTGAATAATTTAAATTACACGTTCAAGTTAAGCCCCAGTCGATTCCCTAAGGTCAGTGCGAAATGCTACAAGTAATTCAACCTGTACTCATAGCGAAACCCTCTCGGGAGATTTACTTTGCATACTAGTTTAACCGCAGATTAAATTTTTTAATTGCTCGACTCAGACCAATGAACCGAATCCATTGGCATACTGGAGTGAGTGATTCAATACCAGAGGAAAGGTGTGTTTAGTTTGTACGGGAGAAAAATATCCTCTGGTAAAAGTCGACTAGAAGAATTCTGATTTCGAAATATAACGCTTATACATCTGAACCACTGACCGTACTTACCAACACTGGAAAAATGACATGTATATTAGACCATAGTTCAAGGTTTATCCCGAAGGGACAATAATATTTAAATATTACAATATCAGTTCCACAGGCCTGGAGTATTTTGTTGGAAAAATAACGTGACTGATCCAGAAATATTCTCGCATAGGGATACGACATTTAAAATTGAAGAAAAAAAAGTGACTAGTTTAATCTGTTTGACTCGTCCACTACTTTCATAACTATACTACTTCCATTTTTTGTTTATGTGATAGAGGTAATTTATCGAAAATGCTGTAATTTAAAGAAGCGACTTAAGTATTGCAATACGTATGTACATAGGCATGATTCTATCCATCTTTGTAATGATGGAGATTTATCACAAATGACACATATTCTAGTAGTCGCTCTTTGATACTGCACAGATGCGTAAATATGTATAACTAGGCTAAAATGTGAAGAGTAACCATATCTAAACGCAACTATGGCATTAGACATCCAGTTCCTCATTATCTACAGTTTGCCAGTGTTTCAAAGAAGCAATACTATATTTTCACCATACTTGTGGTTTATACCAAAATGCTTGTTAATTTTAGACGAATATACGGGTATGTCTTAAATTGATATTCTAAAGAAGAGAAAGTTAAACATTCTCCATTTGTTTATCAGTTGAATGAAAAATGGTTTGTAAAATTAGAAAAATGTCTTAAACTACCACGCTTTATCATTATTACTTAATATAAGACTATGATGATGTGTACAAATTATATTTTCTAGCACTAATGTAAGTTTACTGTGTCTGTTAATGGCCTCAGCTTTTACATATATTTTATACATGTCGAGGATGAAGAAGAATTTAATTTCAATTGCGTTTGTTATATACAATAAGTAGTGATACACGATACGTTGTTTTTAATCATTCACAAAATGTCCAATCCGCAAAGTTTAATATTAAATTATACGTTTCACGTTGTAGCTTTTGACACTGCCATGTCGGCAAACGTCGAAAATAGCTGGGAGCAATGTGGGTTATCCTGTAGAAATCAAAATCAAAATGATAACGATATATTTGCTTACATTGACGAAAAAGTGTATTGTTCGCACATTTCTTGCAGTATGGATCGACGGATACACGCCTATGTGTTTGGTATGTATCTAGTTATCGATTTTATCCACCTTAGAAAATCATTGGATCTGAAGCTTGTAGCTGCACTATCCTGTATTCATGATCAAGACGACGGTTTTTACCGTGCAATGAGGTATTAAAGATTGCTGCCATTATCTTCACAGAACGTTTAACTGAGTTGTTAATGTTCTCTTGTATTTATGACATTCGGAATCATGACAGGAACTAATATTATAGTGTATTCCACACGTTCTTGGCATAATTGAATATGTTACACTTGTCCATAACCCCATTATGGTGAATACAGATAGATGAAAAGATGCTTTCGTTAAAGATGAATTAGATTTCGTTTGATCTGGAAACCATACGACTTCCAAGTGCAATTGCTCTCTGAATTCTGAGGGATCTATATTTTTTTACGTTTTCAATAGACAAACATACACTGGTTCTCTATAGTTTTCGCTCCTCAAGCTACGTAAACAACAGAGAGAGAGAGAGAGAGAGAGAGAGAGAGAGAGAGAGAGGACATGAATACATCCTAGCAGCTTAAGATCACGGTAGGAACGCATGATATTACTTAGACGTATAAGACAGAATCCTGCGTGATTCGCATCACCAGTAATATTACCAAAATATCGCTTTATCTGAACATATTAATCTCAAGAAATAGTGTGCAACATAACGATATGATCCTCTAGCAGATACCATCCTAATCTTACAATGAATTGGAATATCTCATTTTGGTAACAGGAGATCAATGTTTTGATATATTTCTATATGTATGCAAGAGCGAATAATATTCGACGCGTTCAATCAAGTTCCGTATAATTGTTTTCCGAGTTAAAGCAATAAAGACGAGAAAGATACGTTTCCTAAAAGTTTAAAATGCAATTTAAAAAGACAATATTTTAGAAAGTCTGTTCGTATGTCTTGATTTTTAATGTTTGGCAGATGAGTTATAAATTGCAAGATAGTTTGAAATCTGAACAAGTTTAATAGAACGAGATCATAGATGGTTTTAGCAGAAACCAAAGCAAACGAAGCTAACAAGCTATGTCATTACATTTTAAGATAGTATCAGCATATTTTTGATACAGATGGCGCAAACAGTTTTTACTCAGTAGTGGCCACGTGAATCAGATTAGGAATTACGAGGAATTGTTGCACATACACTGCTTTATGATCATATATCATGTAAATATGCTTTTGTCTCCCACTCTTGTAGAAGGAGGGCTTTCATTTTTCTCCGTATAGTCTGTTTTCTTGTAATTTTATTTTTCTGGGTGTTATTGGAGGTTGGGTAGACTTATTTGAAGTAATTAACATTTCACTGCGGATTTCTTTCAAACTTTTTTAAACAGTTAATTGGATGGAAATGAGAGTTCGTCCACTGAAAGGTTAGATTTTGATTTCTTATCGATACGGTCATCAGTTCATTCGTTTGATGTGGTTTTGGAACGTTAAGTAGAGAGTGCTCGCTAGCAAATCCCTTGCTTACGATACTCACAAATAGTTTCAGCAAGAGCATGAGAGACACCACAAGGATGTAGATATAGGTATTAAGCAACTGCGTGGAGAATACTGGTAGTAATAAATCACTCGTTTCGAAGAGGAAGTGATCCAGTTACAATTAGGACTACTGCAACGATAGCTATGAATATTTTAATTTTATTTGCATAAGAAGTAAAATATAGCATGGTTTTGTAGGTTAAGTACTAATTAACCAGGACATTGAGGGTAAACGCGCATCTCCTAAGACAAAATATACATCTACTGTTACATCAGAGAATATCGAGGTATTAGTAACATGGAGATTAACAAAGAGAGAACATGGATATTAAAAGAGAGAGAGAGAGAGAGAGAGAGAGAGAGAGAGAGATAGAGAGAGATGCAAACAAAAGTTAATTGTTATCTTTAACCATACATCATAAGTCGATACCTATATTAAACATTCGCTGAATACTATTCAAGAACTCAACCAATCTATCCTTAAGTCTATTATATATATATATATATATATATATATATATATATATATATATATATATATATAAATATATATATATATATATATATATATATCACAAACAGACAAAGAAAATTTCTTCATGAAATCATTTGTAATTAAAATCGATAATAATTCATTACATCGCTCAATACTTTCAAGACATTAGTCTTAACCATAGCATGTGTGTTCGTTTTCAAGACGACTGCAGTCCAAGCCAATGCCAGAATAACGGTACTTGCATAAATACAGACTCCGGTTTTAATTGTACGTGTCCTTCTGAATTTGTTGGGGAAACATGTGAAAAAGGTAAATCTTTGACCTTCCTACTTATGTCAAAAGATGTTTAACGTGATAGATTTCACGAGCTTTAGAAAGAGAACAAATAGTATGTTTATAATGAAAAAAGAGAAAATGTGAGACTTGTTTTTTAACGAAACTATACTACTGTTTGGTACGAAATCCGTACAACATTAAATTAGTACACCAACTGATAAAATTCTCGTGTTCCACTTGGCTGTTGATCTGTTTTAGGACAGTATGCATTTCTTCTTGACTGCGGGATGCTATCCATTATTAAGGGAATTACACCTATTCTAGCGGGCAGAAGTGCGGCGCGCAGATGTTATATGACGACATATGATGTTATGGGATTACTAAATCTATTTATTATTGCCTTCTTCCTGGGAAACCTTACCTCCTAAGTGTTGTCTGTTGGAGTGTCGTGTCCTCGTCTTTGGTTGGTTTACCATACCACAACAAACAACACTATATTAGAACAGTTCCTTAAGAAGAAGATAATAATGTAATAATATATCATTAGTTCAGCGATGGGCGCAATATCTAGATCGTTTGGCCATTATAACAACTTGGCGTGATGTCACACAGATTCTGCATGTGTATGGCTCATGGGTACAAGATATGGTGGTCATATGGAAAATAATGTAAATTTAGCATTGCTACATGCAAGCTGGCGAAACAGATGGTTGATATTGAAAAAAGTAAGAAATACGACGGATAATGTACACAGTGTTAGTGTTGGATAATTGGTTAAATAATGCACAAATGGGGCAATGGTGGCGGCGTGGTGGGGGGGGGATAATAACTTGATACATGATCCTAATACCCTCTCTCTCTCTCTCTCTCTCTCTCTCTCTCTCTCTCTATATATATATATATATATATATATATATATATATATATATATATATATATATAAAGCATTTACATCACACAAATATATTTCCCGTCATGTAGTCCAGTGTGCTTAGTTAATTAGATATTCAAGCATTTAAGTATTTTTTTTTTTATATTTTTAAGTCCGTGTCTTGTATTCTCCAGGAATGTAAACAAGTGAGCCAAATTGATAAAGATGCTTACATTTCGACTTTGAAAGATGGTTTATCATATACCAATGTGATACTTAACAAAACCAAAATATTCTGAAATATTTGGTCGACACAACAGTAGAAAATTAAATAATTGCGTATCGAACATTAGCAAATGTTAATAATCAACACTGGAATAATATATTATCAAAGTCCATCATCAGATTCAATTTGTATACTACCATGAACATGGCGAGTTCCTCTTTTTAGTTCTTACAATGAAACATGTATTGTATTCTATTTTTCTGTTTATCTTTTTCTAGTATATAATCAGGCAAATGCAAATCTACCAAGACTTTTAAATCAACACTTAAAAAAGATAGCAATACATGTAATAACGTACATCATCACTAACATGAATGGACATATATTAGAAGTTCCATCAAAAAAAAAAAAAAAGAAAACGCAAGCCTATACTTGTGCCAAGGTATCAGCTACCAACCCAGCCTCATAATTTCACTATAACCGTGGCGACCTACCAAAATCAAATTTTAATTTGACACATGGAGTAGTTGTACAAGAATTTGGACGCAACGTCTCTGAATTTCACGGTGTCACTTTTCTGAATACAATGAAATTGATGTTAAGAGAATTCAGAAAAAAGAGGTATATAATCAAACACGGATATGTGCTTTTTATGCCAGATTCATACGATTTAAATGTGTGTTATGTACAAAATTGTAGAAACGTTAACATGAATACTTTACCTGTAGATATTGAAAAGTCAAAATTGCCATACTAAGGTTGGCTACGGCTCCTTTCATTTAACATGTAGTATACAAGTAATACACGTAGGGTGCAATTGATTACGCCTATTTAGATGTTCCAACGATGACTAGGAAACGAAAGGGTGAATATTTTCCAGTCAGGTTAAAGGTTTGGATGATATCTGATAACAATTTACCGTCATATGAATAAACTGGCACAGAAGCTACAGTAGCAATATTAAACAATGGCAATGCAGAGTGATTAGATACACAACGGTTGTAAATGTATCTTTTCTCAAAGCGTTTCGAGAAAAAATACTTCTGAAAATATCAGTAATTGTAAGCACTAAGTTTGAATTTCTAAAATTTTTACATGTTTTATTTGTGATGTTAATAAATTGTACATGATATCTTTGATTACAATATAATCTTTAAACTCAATTACATACACTAACCTTAATATTTGCCTTTTTCTTCATGTATTTGCGATTATATAAAGGCAATGCAACTTACTTTTCAGGCATTTGCTAGATTAGTGTATTTTTATATCGTACGTCGCATACTCTCAAGTAAAAGGTGAATGTCGCCATTATCGCTAAGAATAATGAACAATATCATTTTCAATCGGCCTGATCAGTGGCCATTAAGTATACGCATTTGAAAATATCTGGAAAATGCTCACCACATTTTAGTCAGGTACGACGCAGAAATTTTGAAATGTCTTCATTTCAGTGTTGATTTTACCAACAACCACCAGCATTAAACAGTTGACAGATTCAGTTTCTTCACCACCAACCATTCGTTATACAGGTATATATCTCATTAACCCACATATTCTTACAGATGTATATAGCACTCTAACACTTCTGACACATCAGAAAAGAAACACAAACATGCAACACTGTTAAGGAATTTAAACTTATTGTACTTTTCCTGACACTTTTGATAGCACCCTACACTAGTAAGATCATTTTATATTATATTTGAATTCCTCCTTATCAGCAAACACTAGCCTACTAAGTTTTTCTATGAAACTTTCCTCCCTAAAAAGGGTTGACTTGTTGATTATATTGCATCTAAACCAACCTTTCATCAATGAAAAAACAATGATAACTATTTTGAAGAAGAGATAGTTGCAATAGTACATTAAAGACTATTACAAAACCAACATTAAGTTGAGTTAAACTTCACAATTTCTAATTGGAATTACTTATTAGTTCTCATATTACCTCACGTTAAACACATGACAATAGGAAACTTACACGCGATTTATATTCTCTTTTACTTTTCGACACTTGAATCTTTCTAATGTGAACACAAAATATAAATTTCTAATCGCTTTTGCAAGGAATATATTTTCCTTGTCAGAATGACTTGCCGTGCTTCAGTAATTTGGCATTGCACAATACTAGGTTATGGAGACTGAACATGTTGCTAACTACTTGGAAATAAAATTCACATGAACTTAGCAAAATCTGCAAATGCCACTAGCACGTTTAGAAGTTTTGCATATTTTATCTACTTCTGTGTAAAAACCATGAATTTAAAATGTCATCTTCTTCTGCAAATTTGCCAAGCTTAGCTTCTTCAAAAAGTTCAACAACAACCAAAATCGTGCTGCATTCTTCACGTAAGTATATTTCTTAATTTAAAAGTATATGATTTTTGTTTCGTTTGGTTTTTGTGGGTTTAAGGCCATTTTTCAGCACATAATAGGCCATACGCGGCGGCCAATATATTTGATGAAGGCAGAACCCTGGAAAACCTCGGAAAGAACAACCGACCCACCGGAAGCTACTGGGAAGCTTTCTCACATATTCACGTTGCCCGAATCGAGACTCGAATTCACGTTGACAGAGGTGAGATGTGAGTGATCTGTAAAGGCGAGCTCCTTAGACCACTCTGCCACCTGGGGTCCCAAAAATATATGAATGCGACATGCGAGGAAACATTACAATATTGTTATCAACATAATACAATTTCGATAAACTTTTTAAAATTGTAAACCTATTTGTACAGCAAATATTATTTCATTCATCTCTCTCTCTCACTCATAGCAACACATACAGACTATACCTTTTCTTTCCTTTATGGTTGGACCTATACAAATTATAACGGGAAAGGTAATACAAATCTTTCCATTCTTAGTCCTTTTTGCGTAGAAAACATTTCATTATACTTATCAATGCAAATTATTACATATTTTAATGGAAATATCTTGAAATAATCCCTTAATTTGCCTGTTTCAGTTGCATCAACTCAAACCGGAACTATACATTTGTCAAGTTCTATCTAAGCCTCATCTTCTTCACCAAGCGCAACAATGCCTCCACCAGGTGAATGTCTCTTTTCATTAAATAATGCAAATTTGTATTGTCGTCTTAAGTTTTAAATAGCGGAAATTTGAAACTATTCATGGAGCAAATAGTAGTGGTTTTAACTGAAATATTATTGATGAAGAGGATATCGCGTTTTATGTTATGTCCTCTTAATTTTATTGTATATAAAACTATTTCCCATTTTTCAGGCACAAGTATTAATACTTTGCATTGGAGCGCAGTTTTCAATATAGATTTAACTTTGTAGGTGTAAACCCAATAGTCATGGTCTGAAAAATTCCACAAAATCAAACTACCTCAGATTCAGATTTTCAAAACCCCTACACAAATATTCTTCGTATTCAATGTAGATTTCTAGGCAAGTGAAACGAAAGTCTTCTTACCAAGCAAAGTTTGCAAATGTTCGTAATATGTTTACTTTATTTCCATATATGCTACTGTCACAAAATTTCGAAATATGAAACAACCAAGCCATTAGACATTTGGTAGATTAAATTGAAATAAACACAGCAGTGCCCTTTTATTTGTCATTCTTTCTGCAAATCATCATAATTTAAGCACAGAGTTTTACGAACATGATGTATTTTGAAGTCCATTGAATCTTTAAAGGTACCGGAGACATTTTTTATGCCATTAATTAGCTATGGTATGGACACTGGAAATTGCAATTGTATGGGGATATATGAGTACTCTCAGCAGCAAAGAAACATATTGTGTAAACCAACGTGTAGATTCAAACAAGTAATTGGGCCCTAACACGTTTGAACGGCTCCTTTTTTGTTTTAGAAAGTTTAATTCTGAGGAACAGAAACTGAAAATGTGTTTCCATTTCAGGTCTAACTACGACTTCTAACACGAAGAATCAATATGGTAATTTTTCTTTCTTTGTGTAACATTGGGTTTAGAGTATATAAAGGTTTATTAAATAATCCTGATTAACTTTTAACTGTATCTTTATAAACATATAATTCAGCCGCAATAATATGAAAGTTATAAAAATGGATTCGAAGCAGTTCGAAAAAAAACTTCTAATTAATCCAGATTAATATAGAGCAAAAAGGTCACTTGAATGTTTTGAACATGTTCTGGGTAAGGAATTTATGCGTATATACCTTCCAAATACCAGTCATGTACAATTTCTGAAAGCCTTCACCTCATAGGCTTTGACTTCTTTATATGTAGTTTGGAACCCTACTTAGCTAGCATTAGGGAACAAACAAACTCTGGTTTTAAGACATCATTTTGGTAATGCATATTGTAACAATATCATTTCACATTTTAATCTTTCTTCTGAAATAAAATGTTTTATTATATACTTAAGTGTGAAATATAGAAACGTATTGGCAAAATAATTTTTTTTTCATTCTCATATTTTCATGCGAAAAATATATATTTATATTTCACATGTGGAAATATAGAATTCCCCATCATGCCATGCAATGCTTGCTTGTGTATGCCTGCATAAGTTATACCTGCAGCTACAAAACGAGCACTTTGTGAGTTAGAAGAAATAATTAGAAATTGTATTACATTTCAGACATTTCAGTTATTTCACCTTACTTCCTTGACAACAATTAAAAACCCACTGTGATGCATTGCTGAATCGGGCTTGCTTCGTGGTCAAATATGATCAAATAGTTTACAAAAAGTCAAACATTTATTTTTTTGGAACAGATTAGGTCAATCCAAATCCCACAGCTCTCTTACGTTACTGATATTTACATGATCAGACTATGCAAGTGAGGTGAATTTACGAAAAGGGGTGTGGGTGTTGTGCTGTAGAGTGAGTTTACTCGTGTCAGCTTCAATTCTGGAGCAAATTTGGTATATAATAAAAAGAAAATGTTTTCCTGCGTAAATACCGGATATATTTCATCTTGTGGTATTATAAACATATATTTTAACTTGTGGCTTCGTCATTCGTTAAAAGGTCACGTTTTGTTGTAACAAACGATGAAATATATCAGGTATAAAGGCAGGAAAAGAAAATATCGTCAAGTAATACATGTATAATTAGAATATATATATTGTTTTGATGGATTGATTAGAAACATGCATATGCGTACTTTGATTTGATGAATTGTAGCCTTTCAAATGATTTAGGGTTGAGTAGAATAGAGATAGAATATACTCGCCTCAGAAACATTTGTTATAATGCTTTCACAAAAGTTTCATCTTTAGAAAAGCAATCACCATGTCCATATGCTTGTAAAAATATACGGTACTTTATCCTCTGATAAAGAAGATAGGCTGTAAGTAACACGGACTTTCATCACTGGCGAAATGTAATGCAGCATTCAGCTTTGGTATACCCGTAGAAGTTCAATATGTAGCAATTGATTATCGCTGAATTTTACATGAATCAATTATAAGAGGATTTCTTTTAGACTAAACTGTTCCTAATGATAGCATGTATTTGTCATTTCGGTCTCAAGTACAGACCCAAATATAAAAAATGACGGATTTTGAAAAAAGTATTTTATCATCTACTAAAGATGTTTAGTGCTAAAAATCAGTCTGCAGAAAACTTAATGTTACTGAAAATTCATAAAAAAGATTATTCTTTGTTAGGGTTTATAATGACTGTTTCTCAAAAATAAAAATTAGCGAACCATATTTATTGAAGTGCTACTAACATTGGTATTATATTTCTATATTGATTGTGATTATCAATAAACATAGTCATATTATTGTTGCAGCTACGTTTTCTGCTTATTCTGCTGCTGATGTTAATCTTGTTAATGATAACACAAAAATGTCTTTAGATCTTGAATTGTGACATCTTCTTTTGACATAGATGTTAAATATAAAGGTATACAACAAAATTGAATTCAAGTAATGTCGTGAACTGCACCCCCCATATATATATATATATATATATATATATATATATATATATATATATATATGGGTTATGGTGCATGCAGGAAACGCGATGGGTGTCGTTGTTTTCTCCATATATATATATATATATATATATATACATATATATATATATATATATATATATATTTATATATATATATATATATTTATATATATATATATAATAAAACTAGGGTGTGTGCTATTTGTATTTATGTCTCCGTTTATGGTTTTGTTAGATTTTAGTGATTATCTGTTTGATTATAGGGAGTCTGTGTTGGGAACATATTTCTCAAACCGAGCAATTAGCCAGTTTCTAGGAGCAGACGTCGTAATGTACAGTATTCACGAGACTTTATGATAGCATGGATTAGTTTTGTAAAATGAACCCTCCATAAGTTCTTAACATAGGACATTCTCTGGATATTTTTAGGTATCCGTTTTTAGTAACTTGAGATAAGAATCTTTCTTTGTACTGGGTGTTTGGGTCGTGTTTTGTAATGCATGACGTGAAGTACTAATATTTGGCTTGGAAAGGGTTACTGGAGAGTCATAGAAATGTGAAACAAGAAAAAATACACAATAGTGAACTAATTAGAGTTCCGTGATGTGTGGTCATTAGGTGATTAGAGGAAAATTATTGTAGTATTTGCGCGTTTAAGAACCTTTCAGCTCACGACGACTATTGTCTTGAGGTCCTTGACATTAGGGAAAACATGGACTATCAGGTGTTTGATTTACTCGGTACTAGACTCCTTGCATGCAACGACGTATATACACACACACACATATATATATATATATATATATATATATATATATATATATATATATATATATATATATATATATATATATATATACCAGTGAGACCCAGGGAATGTTAAAATAGGTAGTGAAGTGCTGACATTATTGTTTGATGTAATTAAGTTGCAAAAATCAATAATTTAAATCATTTAAATCTTAAAGAGTATGTAAGTGTGCCCTTAACAATAATCTTAGTGACAAATGCAACGTTTTTTTTATTGAAGCCATATCGAATCCCGATAACGTCATTTCAGGAAGAATTTCTGAGCATGCGACTGTAATATTTTCAATGTGTGGAGCAAGTGTTATTCTGCTTTTTGACATTATCAACTATATATATATATATATATATATATATATATATATATATATATATATATATATATATTCTTTCCTAAAATGCTTAGCAAAATTCGATTGAGACGTTGCTTTATTATGCTAATAATGGAATAAGAAACAATCGTCGTGTCGTCCTCTTTGAGTTTTAATTTCTCTATGTCTCTTTGCTGTTTAAATAAATACGATTTAGGCGAGTTATCACAATCATATGGCTCATCAGTTTTCTTATTTCTAATAGTTATAAGATAATTTGTATATTTATTTTTGTGTTGTCCTGCAAAGTATTGGACGAGTCAAATTACTTCATCCACTCTAGTGAATTTGATATATACCGACAATAACTATCAACAATTATGTCAGATATATTATCGAATTTTTTCTCACATATTATAAACTTTTAGACGTATTTAAAGTGTATGAACAAAACAATTGGCAAATAATTAAATTATTTCTTTTCAGTCTGAACTTTGACGACCATAACAAACACCATTTATCCATCAGGTATCTTGTTTCGTTTTTTTATATACCTATAAATGATGCATAGTCTAATCGAATTTTTCTCCATCAGTATGATATGGATATATGTGTCACTTATCAGAATGTTCTAATTCTGTGTCGTCATAATCGCAAAAGGCTTTAGCTACCAGTACACTGTGACGTCACAAGAATGTGCTTCAATTCTAACAACGATCAAGCATACTTACTTTCATATATCAATATGACATATTTACCATTTTAGGAAACTTGTAAATTATTCGCACCTAAAGCATTGTTTAGAAATACGTCTATATGTTTTTTTCTTTCTTTCATTCACAGCATATGTTGCGTATCCTAAATGGCACAGGGCATTTAATTACTGCTTTCTATGTCCATGTTGTTTTAAATGTGGCCGACGCAACACCGATTCTTGGCCATCTCAATGGAATTTCACTTAAAGCGTAAATTAAACTTCTGATTGCGTTTTGATTCAGATTTTTGTTATATATACACTTTTCCCATTACTTCAATATCGGCATTAATAACTGATTGTTCAAGCTACAGCCTCAAATGTGCAAATAATTACCCATACGATGTATTCGCTAGCTCCTTCTTCAACTTCAAGTCCCAACTTAACTTTGGTTCATTATTCAGGTAATGGCCACACCCCCCCCCCCGGAAACACACACAGGCTGTCCTTTGTCACGTAGAAAATATGTAATTATACACATACATTTCATTATACATATACATACAAAACACAAATTATTACCATCTATTAATGTAAACATTTAAAAATAATCCCTTATTTTGCCTGTTTCAGTTGCATCAAGTCCGACCGGAACAATACATTTGTCAAGTTCTATCTCAGCCTCATCTTCTTTACCAAGAGCCACAATGCCTCCACCAGGCGAATATCTCTTTTCATTAAATAATGTAAATAATACATATCGTCTTAAGATTAAATGTGCGTTAATTTGATACTATTCATGAAACACTAACTGAAATATTACTGATTAAAGAGGATATCGTGTCATAAGTGATGTCTTCTTAATTGTATATATATATATATATATATATATATATATATATATATATATATATATATATATATATATATATCCCATTTTCAGTCACTAGTATTTATACTTTTTCACGGAGGTGTAATTTTCAATATGGATTTAACTTCGTAGGTATAAACCTATTTGTCATGTCATTCAATATAGATTTCTAGGACAGTGAAAAAATTTTTTTTACGAAACAAAGTTTGCAACTTTTTGCATTATATTTCTTTTTTCCCATCTACGCTACTGTTACACATTTCGAAATATGAAACAACCATCCCATTAGACGTTTGGCAGCTTAAGTGAAAATAAGACTGTCATACCCTTTTATTTGTTGTTCTTTCTGCGAATCGTTGTAATTTAAGCATATATTTTTTACAAACCGGGTCTATTTTGAAGGCCACTGTTTCTTAAAAGGTACCGAAGTAAATATTGCTAAATCATGCAGTTAACTAGCGATGGCATGAACATCGGACATTGCAAGTGTTTGGGTATATATGCGTACTGACAACAGTAAAGAAACATGCTGGGTAAGCCAACAAGTAATTGGGCATTATGTTTAAATGGCTTATTTGCTGTTTTAGAAAGCTTAACTCTGAGAGATCTGAATCGAAAATTAATTTCAATTTCAAGTCTAACCACGACTTCTAGCACGAAGAATCAACGTTGTAATTTTTCTTTCCTTACATAACATTTCAATTTTTCCGGCAGTAAAACATACTTTTCTATTCCTAAATTTGAATTTATAGGCAGCAGAATTTGCGCATAAAAAGAAAACGCTTAAACCTATTTTTGCTTGCAATTGGTTGTACATTGGGCCTAGGGTATATAAAGGTTTATTAAATATTCTTGATTTGTTTTAAACTGTATCTTTAAAAGCATAGAATTCAGTCCCTATGAAAAAAAAATTGGACAAATAGATTCAAAGAGGTTTGAAATAAAAACTTTTCATTAATGCAGAGCAAATTAAGACGTATAACATTTAATTTATTTTGCCTTACATATCATTTTGAAGCAGACTGATAGGTGATATTACAGCAAATATCTCAACAATTCTTTCTTCAACAACAAAAAGCTCACTTGAATGTTTGAACATGCTCTTTGTAAAGAATTTTCACACATATTACTTCCAAATACCATATATGTACATTTTTTGAAATCACTCACCTCATAGGCTTTAACTCCGTTATTTCTAGTTTGGAACCCTACTTCGCTTGCATTAAGGAAAAAGAAACACCTCTAGTTTTACGATATAATCGTAGTTGGTCATATTGTAACAATATCATTTAACATTTGAATTGTTTTTTAAAACACAATATTTTATATGTATAGTTGACCTTACGCCAGTAACAAGAGAATAAATGTGATATCAACAAGGCCATTACAAACGAAAATGTAATTTCCGTCTGTATATATTGCATCAATGAATTGATTTAAAACATGAATCTAACACCGGATGTTCATTACTTATGAAACGCTGCGTAGCATTTAACTTTGGTACAACATTATAAGTTGAATAGTTAGCAATTGATTATCGCTGCATTTTAGATCACACAATCAATATAGGATTTCTTTTAGAACAAAATTTTAGTGTTAAAAGTCAGTCTGCAGAAAACTTAATGTTACTGAAAATTCAGACAAAAACCTTGTTTTATGTTAGGTTTTACAATGACTATTTCAAAAAGGTAGAAATTAGCAAAGCATATTTATTGAAGTGCTACTAATATTGCTATTTTATTTCTGTATCAATTGTAACTATTAATAAACATGGTCATATTATTGCTATCACTACTATTTCTGCATATTCTGCCGCTGATGTTAATGTTGTTAATGATAATAAAAAATGTCCTTAGATTTTGATATGTGACCTTTTCTTTCGACATAGATGTTCAATATGAAGGTATATAACACAATTGAATTCAAATGTTGTCGTGTTTGGATGCACACACATAATGATAGATTTATACACACAATGCACACACACAGGCATATATATATATATATATATATATATATATATATATATATATATATATCCCTGTACCCAGTAGGAACGAGTTATACTTCACGAAGCGATTTGTAAATGTTATATATATATATATATATATATATATATATATATATATATATATATATATATATATATATATGAGAGACACGAGGTTTTAGCAAAATATAGAGAAGTGCTTACATTATTGTCTAAAGTAATTGAGTTGCAAAAATGAATAAATTAAATCATCTGAGTCTGAAATTGTATATAAATGTTCATTTAATAATAACCTTCGTGACCAATGCAACTGGATTTTTTTCTGCTGTTGCAGCCACATCGAATCCGAATGGTGCGATCGCATGATGGATTTCCGGGCTTGCGATTATAATATTTCCCATATGTGGAGCAGTTGTTGTACTGCTTTTTGTCATTATCATAATTGTTTTTGTCAGTATGAGAAAAATGAAACGGAAGAATGATGAATTGGAATGAGTAATAAAGCGAAAATTATTGTTATTATTATTATTATTATTATTATTAAATTTTAGTAAACTTCTTATCGATTAAGTATAGCTTTATTAAGATGAGCAAGGTGTATTGTATCATAATATATGTGAGAACATTTGAAATATCTAAACCGATATTGTATTAACTAAGATGATTTTTGACATTGAATAAAGGTGAGATTGAGATTAATACCAATCATGGTTTTTGAATTTTTTTCCCTTACAATTTACCTGAAGATTCATACAGCTTACTTTAAATTCTTTAGGTGACACTTTCATTGGATTGTGAAGATGTAGGCATTGTTGATATGTCTTTAATCATTTTTACATTACCACACTCACGATATATATATATATATATATATATATATATATATATATATATATATATATATATATATATCTTGGACACTGTTAAGGCATAAAATGCGTGGTCGATGATGTGATTATTCCGATATTCAATATTCAGAACCATCGAATTTCTTTTCAATTATAATCAGGTCATCAATCCTTTCGGGAGAATATGTTTCGAAATCCACAGATATAGATTACTTTGTCTTAAATGGGTTCATATATATACATACATACATATATATAATCGATTTATTGTGCAGTGTATTTTTAATTACAAAATTGCGCGCCAAAGCAGTTGTAATACATGAGGAAGATATACATCTTGCGTGCTGGCTACAATTTTTTTTTCCTTGTATCTGTCCGCTTATCTATCCGTATTTTTCTTCTGTATTTATATATACCTCTGCAATATTTCCAAGTTTTGATGCATCTGTTTAATTATGTCGTTTCTCCACTTTTTTCTTTATTTTCCTGTCTTTCTATCTTTCTTTTTATTTCCCGCTGCAACGCCTCCCTATTTGGGTAGTTCACCTTGTTTGTTTTCTCTCTCCAGGTTTGAAAATAAGGATACACCATCCAATTCTGAATTTGATTATAAAACCAACTTTTCGAGTAGCCAGGTGCGTTTGTCATTTTTGTGTTAGTACTTGTTCATTTGCAGTCATTTATACCAAAGACGTAGTAGTGTTAGTAAAAGGGTAGTAGTGGTAGTAAAAGGGTAGTAGTGTTAGTAAAAGGGTAGTAGTGGTAGTAGTTGTAGTATTAGTAGTAGTGTGGCTAGTAGTTTTGATGGTTATGAAATTGGCAGCAGCAGTAGACATTTTGTACAAAGATAGCCAATTTTATTTATCATGGTGAAACTTCCCAGAGTAGATGCAGAATGTATATGAAAATCATTTCTCCTATCTCTTAATTATCTGCCTCCTCTGTTGTCTGAAGAGTTTGGTATTTTCCCTCTAGTAAATGAAAAAAAGGGGGAGCCACTGGTAGCTGATGTCACTCCCATATTACATGACCCTCATATCTTGATATGGATTAAGATATCCTACTATTCAGCATATATGGATTAAGATATGAGTGTCATAATTGAATAAAACGAAGTGTTACCATGCGACCAAACAGCGCCAGATAATTGAAAGAGCTGAAGATTTGAGGATAAGGAAAATGGAGCTTGTATGTTTTTGAAAGATTTAAAGTGCGCCTTGAATATTGTTCAAGTCAATCTCATTATTCAGTCTGGTATTTAAGATTCGTCAACATGAAAATATTTTGTGCCAAGATTGTATATTGACACCAACAGAGTGAGCATTATAATCAAATATTAGTCTGAATGAGGGAAGAAAGAACAGAAATGGGACATTTTATGAAAACACATTCCTTATACTAATTTTCCTGGTGCTTGAGAAGACCCTTATTTTTTAAGAATAGCATGGATTACACGAGCGATCACATCGTCAACGAGTTCAGATTACATCTATTTTATACAAGACCATTGAAAGGAAAAGCACAAAGTACCGTAAATTATATTTTCTTCTTTTTAAGCAGTATCAATACAGATGTCTACATATAAAAATGGTCCCTCTCAAAACGCTGTGTATAACATCACCGCAAAGTATGTTTAACCCACTTCCGTGCCACATTACCGTGAAACTAAAAGGGAACAAATTGGAGGGAAGGATGTATCGATTTAGATGGATCTTCAAGAGAACTGACACTGAAGAGGGGGTATTGAGCCTAAGTCAGACATGCACATAAGCCTCATATGCCCATGTACGGAACGCTGCTCTTTTGATACTTGTAAATATTATGCTTGGAATTAACCCACAAAAATAAGGAGCTACTTTGGTATCTTAGATACATACGCCTTTCTACTAAAAAGACATCAGTTTCAGGTTGAGTCAAGAATTATCAACAGTATTTGATTAAACAAGGTTCAAAATCAGCCTTATCAATATTCTGGTGTTTAGAATTGTGTGTATTATACATTGCTACTAGCCCGCTCCCCCCCCCCCACAAAAAAAAAAAAAAAAAAACATCCCAGAGACCACTATCCTCAACAGACTTTAGTCTCTCTTAGACAAAGTATATTTTTAAGGTCAAATACAAACAGCGGCAATTGCTGCTGAAGCAACAATAGGAAGGTAAAATGCATATTCTCTCCAAAATGCATATAAGCTCTGGTTGTGGGGAAACCTACCCGTGAACAAACTGTGGGTTTACTGTGATGATTCTGGGTGAAATAATGCATCGAAAACACTATCATGCAACTGAAAATCTTTGTAAGCGTTCAAATGACATGATGGGGATTACCACCTATCACATGTTTGTTAGTGTTTCTTACGTTGCTCCAGTGTTGAAATTGGTTGGGAGGCTGCATGGATGCCAGTGGTGACGGATCCACATCATTTCTGCATCTTCTGATATCTTCTTGTACTATGAGGTGAACGAAATGGGGATATGTGAATGGTTCACCCGATTCTTGACTGCTTTGTTCCTGGTCCCCCAAGCGTATGCTTTCTCTTCATCTAAACAAAATTCTGAATAACTGCCCCTTATGTACTGACTTTCTACCAAATACAATTATTTTATAAAGTCTAAATATATTTTAAAATGTGAATCCGCACGAAATGTAGGAATGTTATTGGTTTGTACTAGAATCATTAACATTGAAATTTTTGTTCAATCATTTCATGCATTTCTAAAGAGGAGGAGGAATCTGGATGAAACCATATCACAAAGAGGCTTACAGAAAGTCCAAGTCACTTAGACAACATTGTTAGGTCAACAAGACTTTTTGGAGTTATCTCCATTACACGAGATATATCCATAACTAGAACATGCATTTGTGTTAAATCAAATTATCATTACAATTGATAATTTATACTAAAAGTAATACTGGCAGCAGTCTGCATTATTATACCTTATGTAAACTTCGGTTAACAATAACTATCCATTTTCAATGTAACTCTTATTTAAGTACAATGTTTATTTCAACGGATAAAAGTGCCATGATGAAAAGAAACAGGAAATATAATAATGCTGCCACCGACCATTATCAGTTAATTTTGAGATTGCTGACAGCCATTTGGTATAATGAAAATATTACATTTCTGAGAGGTTGATAGTTCATATAACCCACCTCTCAAAAATAATCGTTAACCTCAGCTTAGCCTCATATAACAATACTGATAATATGTACCATTGTTTTTCAGATATCTTATGTATTGTATGAAGCTAAAGCCTGTATGATGCAATGTGATAACTGTGATACAGCAGCAAGTTATCCAAATTCTGTCTATGACCCATAATATATATATATATATATATATATATATATATATATATATATATATATAATGTATCTTCCTTGTTTTCTGGTGTATACTTAAATTATAAAGAGTTTCTATGATGATCATGATCATGATTATAGTCATGGTTATATGGCTATCATAATCATCCTGTGTTATTATTGTTATTATTATTATCACATAGACCAGACACTTTTTATTCATCTTACCATAGTGGGCAGTATACTTATAAAGACGTGCCTAAAATGGGTCCGTCACAACAAATGTATCTGGCAAGAGTATCGGTAAGTTTTGGATCCAGATTTATATTCTTACCTTGCGTATGATTATCCTCCAACTTGACAATCTTCTGTTTCTGTTGCTATACAATAGAAACGCAAACCTGAACCTTGTGAAAACATAAAGTAAGCCCTACATTTGGGAATTATAAAGTAGAGTATTGTTGGAGTTACGTCTAAAACTGATGAAAACAAAACAAGCCGATCCATATAATTGATGTGATATAATGGTGTTAGATCAATCCCATCTGTGTTTTATTCTACGTTATTGATAACGCAATATGAATTATTGTGTCATATATTTAATGAAGTGATTGTTGTCTCGAGAGATGTGATCAAATGGTATCCTCTTAATGTAACAATACATCCGCTATTGATACAATTTTCTTATGATATATCCATAATGATATCTGCATAATACACTCGGAGATACAGTCCGGAAAAAAACTGATATTAATTATTTGTTTAATTGACACGGAGACATTACGAGTTATTAAGGGAAAATTATGGTTGGAGGCTCACCTATCCTGCTATGTCGAACTTCATAAAAGATGTGACATATTAGTAACTAAGATAAAAAAAATTGAGAATTAGTTTGCATATGGCCATTCCAAACTGCATGTGAAACCTCAAACCCGTACACTTCAAGATACCAGAGTATGCAAATTTATTAGCTGTTTTATTTCTTGTCCTTTTTTATTATACTGTAATCATTTACCTGATTTATGAAAAGCTTTACGATTTATTCCTATGTGTTTCATATGCAATCTTCTGTGCAGCATTTAATCAGCGGATCAACTGAGAGAATCAACATGTTACACACAAATTTGAAAGATATACTGGGATGTTAGTTTAAATATTTTTCCTTTTCATTCACAATATGTTTTTGTCTATACATTACACGCATTACACGTACTATAGTGCTCAAGGGGACATAACTCCTGAATCCTGACATACCATAAGAAGATTAATCAGTGTAAGATCAAGGGACATGAGGACTGAACACCGATTGTTTCAAAGTTCCAGTTGTTTTATTTTTTGTTTTGTTCCATATTTATTCTGAAAACCGATCACTTTCACAGACAAGACCAACTGGCAGCTTTCCAAGATATAACATAGACTACCAAGATCATGCATTTTAATGGACTCTCCATATAAAGACGTTTCACGTGCACACTAGGTACTAAGGAGTACTAATGAAAATCAATCAATGTATCTATCTATATATCTATATATCTATCTATCTATATATCTATCTATTTAATTCAAGTCGTTATAATAACTCGTCAAAAGCGTCAAATCAGAATCCCATTCGCTCTCTTAGCAACCATTATATGTATTAAAATGACCATCCATTGAACTGCTGTGGTTTATTATTATTATTATTATTATTATTATTATTATTATTATACCATTTTTTCTATCTAGATCTATTGACTTATTTCTTACTAAAGAACAATTATTAACCTACATTCGTTCCCTTTTACTTACCTTACGTTTACTTCAGTGTCGCCAGGAGAGTTTGCAGATTTAGAAAAAATCAAAATGTGAATCAGAAAATATCAAAGACCATTTTAATAGTCAGATTTTATCTTTATTGGACCAAGTAAACGTTATCTGTGAAATTATATGTATAGTTATGTAAATCAGAAGACGGGTCAGCTGACTTTCAGAAGTGTGTACTTAAAGAGTTCAAAGACACAAATAGGCTACCTTGCGAGTATATTTTATTTTGCAATATTTTAACGTTTGTCATGGAGGAATTGAATAAATTATTGCTTCCAACGTGGATTGACATATAAACTAAAGTTATTTTATCTATGACTGTTACTAGTGTTATTTATACTAAGTCCATTTTATACAAGTATATACTGTATTTATACTTTGAAGCGAATATCTTTATCGCAATTAATGGTTCCGAAAAAATAACATGGGTGCTTTGTAGCATTTATGGCCTCCTGCATTAGAAAGTGAAAGAATATCATCAACGAGGGACGCACATAATCACACTTTATATTCAAGATCTTTATTCAATTTACTGCATACATTTAATTGTATTATAATAAGTAAAGCGCACGTTTTTCTGAAGCTGTATATAGGGACAACACATGTGTTTTTTTCTGGTATCAGCATACGCCGAATCCAGAATGGGTCTTCGAAGCCAAGACCGAAGGAAGAGGGTTTCAACACACCAGAGAGATTCGGCGAACATTGATTGAAAAAAAAGAACAAAAACAGACAAACCAACCAAACGAACAAACAAGCAAATATGATCGCTATTGTTGCATAAAATGTCCAAAATCTTTTAAATTTTCAGATGCAATTTAAAGTTTCTCCAGTGAAGAAGGTGCCGATCCGGTACACTGACTTTTCTTAATACCTTTCCGGGGCGGCGAGCGCTACCGATCAACTGATATAAAACGGACGAGTGTCTCGCAATAGAGCCAACTTCTAACATATATTGATAAATAACCACTTTAGCGAATCTTTCAGGAAAATATGTCATTTTTCGAGAAATTAAGCAACTACCTCATATTTGGCAGGTAATTACGTGAAATTACTCAGATTCTGAACAATAGTTGGATTTATACGCAAATGAGTATACACACGGATTACTGTGAAACAGACGAGTTGAGAAATCCTCGTTGCGCACATCGTTATTTCTATCGCTCTGATTGAATAACATGTTTCCGATCAAGAGAGCACGACTTAATTCGCTGCTCGGAAAATGTGTCTCTTCTGTGCAACTCAGTGGTGTAGCAAGAAATTCTGCCCCTCTCCCCGGCCCCAGCAAAGCTTAATTCTGGGGCCCCCTCCTAATAAAAAAGGTGTTTGATGGGAATGTTGGGCCCCCATCACTGGGCCTGCCCCCCCCCCCCCCGGTGTGGTGGTGATATGTGTGTGCTTGTGTAGTTGATACTCCACTGATGCGACTGGATTGCATGTTTTCAAGTCAATACATACACAAATATATAATGCGACGGTGTCATTGGTTTTGAGTACTGCCCGGAATAAATAATAAGCATAAAAAAGTACCAAGGCATCAATGGCGCGTGAAAACCGATATTGATACATGGTAACGGCCACACTGATTCACCTCGTCCAACAATGCCCCCCGCATTTTTATGTAAGAATATATGTAATAATCCCATTATAAGCACGTTTTAGTGTTGATTTCGGAGCCATAAATTGACAGTATTATAATCATTTTTTTTTCTAAATATTTTGTACACATTGCGAAGATTTTGAACACATAAAGTATATTTAATGTATTTGTTATTTCTCTTGCTATCCTGTTTGTTTTATTTTATGTTAAAAATGAAAACCGCTTAAGTCAGTCCATAGGTATTTCGAATATTTGCTGATTGCAGCTTCAAAATTTAGTCCGCGTAAGCATATATGATGAGTTTGACATTGAGTAGTATTCTAGCACACTTTGGCAGTTGACCCGGCCTGGTCGAGGCAGAATTCGAAACTGCACCTTTATGGTCGCGAGTCAGGCACGCTTACCACATTAAAAAAAACAAAACACGATACAATGTTTGAATAAATTAATGCTTTATTGTTGCCTTTTTGTTTGTTTTTTGGTTTTATAACTGCAAGTTTTAATGCTTGATTAAAAAAGAGTATCATCGTCTACGTTGACTTGTTGTTTTTTAATACATACATACATACATACATACATACATACATACATACATACATACTTACATACATACATACATACTTACATACATACATACATACAAATTGTTTATATAAGTCAATATATTACATGCATATTAATTTTTGAGCGTAATCAGACGGTAATTACGCACGATAATCTTATCAGATAATAGTTTACCGATCAGTTAAATTCTGCAAGCAGCTAGATGGTTCTGAATACAAACTAGTACAACAAGAATTTTGTCATTTAGCAATATTGTTTTTCTAACGAAAACTTTAATGATGTTTGCTTGTAAATCTGGCGCACTCAGTGGCGTTTTCTGATACGGAGTTATTAAGAATATGACTGTTGTGTTCAAATGTTCAAATGCAATTGTTTATCCCTTAGGTGTGAGTGGTGAATTATACTTAAAGAGTTTCCGCAATCTGACCGTCCTCACATGATGCGATTCCATTTGGCTGTTTTGTCTTCCCCCAACATTTAGGTTTGGAGTTTTAACTCTACTGGCAGATGCTATAGACAAAGCAATGCATAGGGACTATTTTTTCCGTAAAAAAAAGCAAAAAAAAAAAGAAAAAAATTCTGGGGAGTAATAACTTTGCTACATACAAATATCACCGAAGTATTTAAAAAAAATGAAAGATTAAACGATAACATAAAGAGCAAATTTAAAAAGATATCGAAAGGGACAACCGTTTAGTTCAGTAAATAGCCGTAAAACACAGGAACAATAGTATAGAATGAATATCCACACCGACTGCAACGTTTCGGAGTAGTTCTCTCAAAGCAAAATAAATGCGAAGCACATCCTTTTTCTTATAACCAAAGATAGAGACACATACATACATACATACATACATACATACATACATGCGCTGAAAATCAGAAAAAAGGTATCAAAGCATTAACCCATACACCTTACTTTGTTAAAAAATTTCCTTTCCTTAGGTAAATCTCAGGAGATAGTATATTGCGCACTTTTAAAATTAAAATGAATACGATTTCTTTTACATAACAAAACAACCCGCAGATAAATTATAATTCATATCTCTATATATACTAACTACTCTAGCAAGGCTGGTGAGCTAGAATATTAGTCAAACTATCGAATTAACAGTATTAAATAGCAGACAAGTCGAACATACCTACTCTAGCACAGCTGCCGAGCTAGCACACTTGTAAAATTAAATTAGTACGATCCTGCCCCATTCACAATAAATACTCACACTGACAATTATTATTACAGCTATATATATATATATATATATATATATATATATATATATATATATATATATATATATTTATCTACTCTAGTACATATGGTGAGCTACACTACGAACACAACATATTAATATTTTATGGTAGCGATTTGTAGGCATGACTTTTACCCTCTGAGTTCTGAGACACTTGATTGTGACATCTCCCATCCCACACTCGGTTATTCTCCGACACAACACCACCACCGTTCCTAAATATAACCATTTCTCCAATCCTGTAGTATCTTTCGTCATTGTGCAACTGTGATGTACATACCGGTTAAAGGAAAAAAGTTGACACATCAAACATTTTAGTTCACTCAGTTAATTAGTGTTATATAATAACTGTACAAATCTATTTTGTTACGTCTGCACAATGGTGGTGCAATGCATTTGCTTCGTCTCCATTGTTTTTATGTCATGATAATAGTTGTCCTTGCTATCGTTGCTCACATTATATATATAAACCAAAACAAAAAAAACATAACAAACAACACCCCCCCAGCAAAAAAACAAACAACAACAACAAAAACAAAACAAAACAACCCCCACCCCCCAACCCCATATGAATAGAACTGTAAGTCCCAAACCCTTGCTTCCATCATCTGGAAACTAACATCTTCTATATAATTTCTTTGCTTAGTCTCTAATACACTAAATACAACAATTACATACATTCTGGCAAATATACATACAGATAAAAAGCTTGTGCTAAAAGTAAGTAAGGCTGCTGCATCGATTACACGTGTAAATTGCTCAGTTTAAGTTCGGCAGTAACAGTTTACAAAACTGTAAATCGAAGTGGCAGTCACTGATCCAAGAGTCACCCAATAAACGTCGCATGCGAAGTAAGACATCTTTATTTTTAATGCATAATTGGGTGGCTGAGAATTTCACCTGAGGTATGGTATGTATACGTCGGATAACATAATTCTGTTAAGAAGTCATTGTAAGACCACTCTTTTCCCAGCATGTATGCTAACACAGTTTCGTTAGGGAGTGATTATATGATATTTGTATAGGTGTGTCCGGTATGATTATTCGTTCCATATGCACCGTGACGACTGCAAACCTAATTATGTTATGACCTTTCTGCTTTGAAGTGATCTTATGATAACATTATTTTAGTGAGTGTGTTTGTTAACATAATCTGTTAAGCCAATTTAGAAATCAAATTAGGGCTTAAACATATGATGGTGTGTTTGTAATAGAAAATTTAAGTTTCTGAACATCGCAAAGACTGTGTCTTGTTCAGCAACTGGCGCTCTAAGAGCATTTAGGTAAATATTTACTTAACTCAACAGTATGGAAACTGACAAATGCAATTGGAAGCTGTTCTATTTTCTTTATTTGACAACCGTTTTGCTTTGGAAAGCCTGCATTTAAAATCAGTGAAAATGGTTGTTTTTGTAAATACAAAAAACTATTAGCAAGGACGACAATCCAATATTTCAGATAAAGTATTTAAGGACAAGCATGTGATTTAAAGCTAGGATACATAAGTCTTGTTTTATCAACAAGATTTATTTATATACGACAACCAATATACATAAACAAAGTTAAAAAGCACCAATTTCTCCAGTGACGACAAAAGCACAATTCATAAATGGCAGTAATAAAGAACCTGCAAGTTTGAATTTGACAGATAACGAGTTTCTATAATGTGACATGTGTGGAGAGAAAGACGGCGCACTAAAAGATGAGTTACAGTGGGCACAGAATATTAATTTGCATTAATGAAAAAAACAGTGAAAGTTCGATCAAAACAATCGCAAATTGGTACTCATGACAAACGTTATAAGTCAACTGCAATATAGACAAGGTAACACCTGGTAACACATGACATCACAGAAAAAGTAAAAAGAGATAGCATTTTGAAATATTATTTTGTTTCCATGATATCTAAGAAAGCTCAAAAACAAATACAACGTAATAGACTGACAGCAGGACTAGGAGAGCTTGAACAACATAGTAAGTACTTAAAATCAGTTAGAATAAATTAAAAAAGAAACAGATAAATAGATGCGAATGTTGAAAAACAGTAAAAGAGGCTCAATGTTTTTGCAAACATGTCCCATTTTCGCAAGAATTCATAGCATTTCATTGACTTTAAATACTTTGTTTGACTAGCACTGAAGCTTGCCATTATCCTATAAAGTAGTTCAGTGCTTGGTCCGATACTGGAAAACTATTCAACGAAATAACCTTGACTATACTGAAGCTAAATGTTTCACCTACAAACCATAAACATTTTTCATAATTACACTTTACAATGTGTCAAAGATAACTCAGTACAATGTACAGGTCACAATGTAACATGAAGTTTGGTAGATTCGACTATACTGCGCAATATGTATGGAAACATCTGGTTGCGGTGTTTCGGAAATGCCTTTTAGATATGAAAATGCACCAGAATTAGCCAAATCAGTTTACAAATTTCGTGATTATTTCCTGATACGGATACTGCTGTCTCAATGTAAAATATCTTTATAGAATGACGATGCATTCCAATTGAAAAACAATAATTGGTTAACATTACACCATAGCATGAGAAAATATAATCCGCAAAGGAAAAAATATACTTGAAAAGATAATGGACCAGAAAGAAAAGGAAAACAAAAAAAAAAAAAAAAAAAAAAAAAAAAAAAAAAAAACAACCTCCGCCTGCACACTGTTAACTGGAAACGTAAAATCCTACACCTGATATCAAACGTGAAATTTGAATATGCTTTGGTGGTGACGTATCTCTTTGTTTACAGAATCTAGTGACTCGTTGAAATTTGGATTGAAATATTCCATCAATACCTAAGTTACAAAGGATAGTCTTTAAAAAGCTAATAAACAATCTTTGACAGTACGACAGGAAAATGTAGAGGACATAAACAAAGACAACTCGCGTAAAATTATATAGAGAATAAGGATTACGATGACGATATTATACTATCAGGTATGCTGATTTGCAAACGTTCAAAGGACAAATGACATCACAGAAACAACGAAAAATAATATTCAACGTAGAGCAGCAGAGAGTTGGTTCTCAGCGCACAAAAAGTCTGACTATGAAATAAACAATCATTTATATTTATCCCAATGGCTGCATGAGCGAGTATATAGTTTACTTTTTAAAACAAGTTATGAAACTCTAAATCTGCTGGAATACTTATTTAAACCTATGACAAAAAATGCATACAACAAATCCACTAATGCTAAAACAGGTAAATTCATCAACAAATGAAACAATTTATCCAGAACTCTTATGTAACCAACATGTCAAACTATCTATAATTTCAAGAATTGCTACTGCTGCTTGTTTGGTCTTTTTTACAACCTCGAGGCATACTTGAATAAGTCAAAGAGAAAATAGGTTATAGCTGAGAAAGTTTAGATTTTGATTACTTGAAATACAACAAAATACTCAAATACTATAAAAAGTACTACTCTAGTGGCTCCTAGTAACAATTACTAAGTATACATAACCAACTACAACTCAAACTTTTTAGGATTCAATAGCCAAAGAGGTATACCGGCATCATCTGAATCTGAACAAATCAATACCCGCCAAAATAAACTAGTAGCTATTATTCGTGTCTTTTCAATATTTTAAACAGAAACTTTATTTCAGACAATGTTAATGGACACAATCCCCCCCCCCTCCGGCAAAATTAAAGGATTCAATATAAACAGTATAGATGAAGATGCAAGAGTAATATATTTTCATTGTATGCCTCTAAAGTGCGATGTTAACGTTAAGTAGCTGCAATGAGAGAGATACAGTTTAGTGCTTTTGGTCGTTTTCCTTAATATACTGAGACAAGAACAGAGGAAAACAATAACCGGATTAATTAAGTAGCAGATCTAGTCGAACGTTTCGATGCAGATAATATAAATGTTGTGCAGATACGTGTACATACCCAAAATAAGCAAGAATTGGAGAATATCAATTATAAAGATATCAAAACAAAGAGAGAAAATTTAGACAAAGTATTAACTGCTTTTTAATAGAATGGCATTGAATGAGCTGACAATGTCTGTGATTTCAAAACAGACTGATGACAAAACACCAAGTATTTTTAATGTACAGAAACTGTAAAGAGAGAGAGAGAGAGAGAGAGAGAGAGAGAGAGAGAGAAATAGAGAGAGAGAGAGAGAGAGAGAGAGATTCCACCACACCTTATAAAGTGCTATTTAAGTTCAAGACTTAAAAAAAAGTAAGGGAAGGAACACATAAAGGATGAATACCTAACATCCAACAGCATTTGCATACATTCAGGAATAAGCTAGATAATTTGGAGAGTGAAATGTAGAATAAAAACAGTAACTGTAAGACATTATCACCTTGCAATCGCCGATGAAACACTTACAGAGAGATTTGAATAATGACATCAAACCAAACAACAAAGAAATTGAAAAAGAAATGAATCAAATTAGCACAAAAGTACCGAATTGAACAAAAAGCTAACATATAACATTAATACCATGTCAGAATTGCACACAAAAAGAAGAAAATAACAGTTATCTAACTAAACAGTGGAAAAATAGAGGATATAAAACACAATGAGTGTGGACGATGTACACTAACATATACGAAAACAAGTTACGATTGATATGTATCATATATGAGTGAAAATATCAAAGCGACGAATTTTACAACAAATTACAAGCTGCATGTGAGTACATCCATACGAAAGAGTATTTTGATCGGGAACCGGTTAACAATATCGATGTCGTGAAAGTTAGTATTGAAGCAATAATTCGATGATTAACATAATTAGAAAAGATTTATCTGTTTTGGAACAAACGATTACAACATATACAAATGCAGTTAAAACCGAATTGATAGAAAAGGCTGTCGATTAAGTAGAAGTATTGATCACTTCAACACGGAAATAAATGAAAACATAGAGACATCACAATTGAATTGAACGCGGAAATGGTCATAAAAGCTATGAAATTGTGCTTTAAAATGGATTAACTTAAAATTGAAGTAGATTCATACAGTACGAATTGGATGATAAAATGACACTAAAGCATGGATGTATATTGCCTTACGATATTTGAAGGAACAAGCAGAAGGAATGTGAATAAATGTAATGAATTAAACAAAAAGCATAAGGGTACTGAAACTTTTAACGTCTGAATCCACACTGTATACTTTAATGTTTTGAGAGTTACATATTTAGCTATGCTCCAACACATTTGGCTGAATATATTTTACACAATAGGCGCTTTCCAATTACAAAATGAGGATTATGCACACTGTTTTTGATCATGTACATTGATATATTTTTATTGACACGAACCCTTTTTTCACATAGGATTAGATGCATTCGACAAAACCTGTTGCTTGCACGTTAGACATAAACATAGGAGCTATACATGGTAATAGTTATCACAAGAAGTGCGGAGATCATATTTTGTGTTGCATGTACTGTACAAAAAATCACGTACATACTATCTGTAGGTGATGCATCTATAAACATTTGCGTTTAAACTCAAATTAAAATGTATATACTCAAGACGCAAAATAAAATGTGGCAGTAATATTAAAATGCCTTACTCATAGATGCAACACAAAATGGTCGCAGCAGCAGTTATGATTAGAAGAGCAATAACTAGCAGTTCAGGATTTGCAGCAAGCAACCGTTTATTCCTTTTTGCTAGATCCAAATGGAGCTGAGAAAGAGACGCGAAAAGAGGAAAAGTACCAGAGTAAAATTACAAAATTCAATGAAACCAGAAACAAAACTTTTGACTACTTGAGTGAAAAACACGAGATAATTTGGTTAGTTGACTCAATACTCATACAACTTGGACAATAATTTTGTTCAATATTCGTCTGTAGGAGAGAGGTATATCGAAGATAGAACGTCCAATCATGATACGAGTGGCATACATGATTTAAACGACCCTGCTAAGGCAAAACTCAAAAGAACAAGGGAATCAAAACTGAATGATTCATATAATCCTTCAGATGATCACGTGCAGTATTCATTGCACTTGAGATGGGTGCTAACGCGTGTGTTGCTTACATGCATTTGTAGGAAAAAATAGTAAAGTTATCGACGTATTGACGTAACTCTTTACCATAAGGATACAATACCTATAGGCGTTAATTCCCTCAATCTAAAGCATCATTTTGTCACTGAAGTCCCTAAGAGAAATAAACCGAAGCAAGCTTTACACATTTGTGTACCAAAGCTAGGCTGAAATATATTGATTGTACCGGGCAGAGCATATTTTTGTACCGTTCGACAAGAAAGTGAACTGAGATGCTAACATTGCAATGATATGCAATTTGGGCAGACAGGTCATGACATATATATTAGCACATTTTAGGGAAGCGATTTTTTTTTCAAATTGAATGACTACAGTATCTTCATGGCACATACAGATTATAGTTATCAGTTTGGTTACGACAAATATGATTAATTGACAAAGTTACGATTAGGAGCTGGTTATCCACGCAATACTGGTACTAAAGTTGCACACGTTTTGATGTTTGGAAAGAAGTTTACAATACCACCTGATTTCTAGCTACTAACACATTTTTGTCAACTGTATTCATGTGTTCCTCAACAGGGTTTCAGATTCACCATTACACATTAACTAAAGTGATATATTGTATTAATGAAGACAACTAATTCAATACATTTGTCTTCATGACGATACGATTACTTACGAGTTAATTGTGCAATCGGTAAATAACAAATGCAGAAATGGAATTGCTTTCTTTTACGACTACATTACGAGAGAACGTCAGAATTGTTTGTTCAATAATGAGCTTGAAGATGGTTTTGATCGTGTGTAAGAATAGGTCAGAAACGGATCCAAGAATCAATAGAAACAATCTAAGTGAACATAGAAGGTATGTAAAAAATCGTTTATTCCCGTTTCTTCAATGGTACAACAGCAGTTTACAGTTGCCTCTAAATATGTAGTTGATGTACAAACAAAAGCACGCATTAATTAGTAACGTAAGTGTTTACAGTTGCTATACTGGAAATTATTACCTCTGACTTGATATGATAGATGCTGTGAATTAAGTTACTAATTGATATATATCCAAGTACAGATATTTTGTTTCTAACTAACGACCGTGGGACTAATGACAACGTAAGTAAGAAAACATCGAACCTCGCTAGATTAGCTTTTTTAGTGTTAGACTTTCGTAACTGCCAGTACGGGTGATGGTACAAGCATATAACTCCGAAATAAAAGATCTCCAAGAAAATATATATTTTTGGTGGTCCTGTACAACAAGGATAAAAATGAAACAGAAACTCTCCCTACTGAAAATAATCTCATCACACATAATGTTCAGAAAGATAATCTGGATACATTAAAAGCAGAACAACATGAAAACAATTTTAATGCATTGAGGGTTTCTTTGCATTAGAAGGTGGTCACGTGCTTTACGTTGTGAGCCAAAATACGCCTGTCGTCATGCATAGACGTTGTTACTTTGTTTATTTTGATGCAATACATCTTGTGATTGTATGACCTAAACATCATTTCCTAATAACTTTCCTTGTGATTAAATAAGCAATCTTCGTACACCACTTATTTGAAATTCATTCTAATCGCACAATATTTAATACCCTTGCATACCGTTTTAACTTTGCGATCAGTGTATTAAGTCCTGAATTAATACAGTTTTGACCTTAATCCATAAAACCCTCTAACTGATGTTCCAGTTATTTTATCGCTGAAAACGCCGGGTATATTTTATTAATTTGCGGTAAACCAAATACGTTGTCCTTTAGACAGTCACCAGTGCCATAGAAATTAATGTTATCATTCATGTCGCTGTAAACGTTCTCAGTTTTGACATTACAGATAAATAATCAGCATCAGTCATTAGTAGTTTAAATCTGTCCTCCTATTTATTTTTCAGCTTGTAAAACTCACAAATCAACCATTTTAATAACTTTATTATTGTAATCCACCATTGATCTGCTTGGTTAATTTAATCTTTTTGTTGTTCACACTGACTAGTATCACATCTTTGTCTATTATTGTTCTCCCGGAAAATGATGTATCTTTTGGGTATTTTAAAAATATATTGTCGCTGTATATAGTTTTCCTGTTGCTATTTTCATGAGATCTCCATCTGTTAACCGAATAACATTAACCAACAATATGCATTTCTTAGAATCTAAGATGATTTAACGTTCTCTTGTCGTCAGCACCATTCAGACCTAATGCCACATTTACTTCTACGGACACCAATTTCATTTTGATCAATATTACTAAAGGTGATATGTATTCTGATGCGTATACAATTGTTGCTATACCAGTCCAGGAAGACAGCGTAGAGAAGCAGACTGGAAACTGTACTCTCAATCAAAACAATATAACACATAATTTCTCCACTGTACATGTGCCAGGGACATGCTTCAAGTTCCAGATCGTGCAATCAGTGGAAATGCCGAGAGTGACGCCTTCACCAAACAAATTGTATGCTATGCTGAGTACTATCGAGAGAGGCATTAGTCTTTTGTTTATTTTTTTCCCATAAGGCTAATTACTTTAGAAGATAAGGTATTTCTCATATCTGCAGAAATGTAACACATGCAGAAATTCTCTGCTGAGATCAGCTGGAAAAGCAAATTATAGAATTTATACACATCATCATTTCTGCTAAATTAACAACGACAGGAAAAACAAAATTCAGAAAAGTTGTTAACGCTATAAACTACATTCCCTCTTTCTCTTTTGTGATGTAAAATATATTATATTCTTTCATTTCGATCTTCAGAACCAACCAGACATAATACTAGGTTTCTCTCGACGAACGTCAAAAAACATTGAGATCAGCATAATAAATTACAAAGAATATGTTGAGTATGAGCTGCAAAAGCATATTATGGAATTTATGCGCATCATCAACTTCATGCTTTTTAAATATTCTTTGTTTGTATGCACGATAAAGCAGTTTTAGTTGCGTTAACCTCGCGATAAAAATAAAAATTAACCCTACTATTTTGATTTTTAATAATTTTACCTTATACATGTCTGTGTCAGTATAATTCATTTAGACATATGGATAAATAGCCACTCATCTTCGGACGAAGTTATCGTATTTTTTATAAGTACTGGCTCTATCAAAAAACATATAGACGGCAAAAATTGATAGTATGGATATATATTGCATCTTTAAAGCTTACCCACCTTTTCTATAAAACTGTTTGGTTAAACAAAATTCGCTTGGAATGTTCATTATATCAAAGCAGATAATCTTACGTCGCGTGCACTAACCCTATATGAAAATAACGTCCCCAAATACTTTAAATATAAACAGCTCTTCGCGTCGAAGTGTGTTTTTTCCATAATTCATAAACGCCGTGTCTTTTCTATTATCAGGCAACGACACCCATAGAAGAAAGAAGGTTTCACGGTGATATAATGTCTAAAGATATAAAGCAAGATTTAGTTTCCTTGTTTGCACGTTGAAGGAGTTTAAACATTTTTTTGGCCCACATATGTATTTGATGTACAATTTGAATATATTGGTGCAACTGGTGAGATGTATCGTACTTAGATCAACACATACAAGCGGTATGCAATAATAACGAAACAGTTTTATTCATAAATAATTTTACAATGTATAACAAAAGTAACTTCTGTTTTTCAATGTAAACAATATTTGGCAAGATAACTCGAAGAATGACAAATTTAAAGCAAACATTGTAAGTATTCGATAGTTTTGGCACTGGGTAAAAAAGACAAATGATCTTACTCCCTCAATATTACTACTTCACTCTCATGGAAGTCACCTATCTTAAAATCTCCATTAATTATAAAATAATATTTTTTTTTTCTATATTAGTTGGATTTTATATGACTGTAACAAAATGGATTTGCATATCTGCACAGTTCGTTTCATTTGCTATTTTTTACATATAAATGTATATGGCCAGACCATCTAAAAATGCTGGGAATAATTTCTGCATCCGTGTAATGTGTAATTATTACTTTATTTGTTTCCGCTAAATGGTCATGTTCAATTCATATAAACCTCGAAAAAAAAGGAATGTTAATATTGTGTTTTGGTATTCTTTTTGTCAGTAGATCAAGTTTAAACATATTGGTAGAAAACCCCTTCCTCTGGGTACGTAATTAGCTTGACACGATTTTTTCTTATCTATTACAGGCAATATTGATACTATCAGTAACATTAGAAAGCAAAAATCAGTAGACTATATTTATATTGTTCCTAATAAGATTTTCAACCTTTTTCATACAAGTATTTTATAACACGAAACATATTACTTGAACAAGTTATCTGTTATACCGATGCATGCTCTATTTTGCATCACTTGTGCTAGCGACATTCGACAATAACATCTATCAACAATGCACAACTCTTTGGATCAAATGTTATGTTACCTCTTTCTCGTTTTCAGCACCATCCAGACCAAATGGCTCCTTTACCTCTACCGGTACAGATTCCATCATGATAGACATTACTAAGGGCGATGGGTACGATGATGCGTATGGAATTGTTGCTATACCAATTCAGGGAGGCAATGTAGAAATCAAGACCGGAAACTTTACCCTCAAACAGAACACCACAACACATTTTCTTACTACTGCACATGCGCCAGGGACATGCTTCAATGTCCATATTGTAGCTATCAGTGGAATGGCCGAGAGTGACGCTTTCACCAAACAAAATGTATGCTATAGTAAGTATGATCTGTCGCGTTTCTAGAGTCTTTGTTTTAATAACTCACAGTAATTTATGTAAAAATGTATTCGTTTTATCCGATGAACTGGGATTGTGACATACACTGATATTTTTACCGTGCTCAGGTAGAAAGGTTAATGGAAGATTGTATATATTTTTCTACCATTCACATCGTCACGGGTACACTGATATAATAATAAAGCAAATGCTGTATGTGGAAATGGTGTATTCATTCTGCTAAAGTAGAGAAGCAGGGGGGGGGGGGGTTGTTGGAGATTCAATAGTCAAAATAATAACAAGCGAGCTCTCGAAATATAGGTGACAAGCAACAAGTGATTTCAAACTAAAGCGTTTTAAAATGTAGACATTTATACATGGTCCAATCAACATCAAACGGGCACAGTATATAACATAATATAGACACACTGGGCCTTTAATACTCACACCATGACAACAGTCATAGTGAAAATTTGTGTTTGCTTATATAATGCTGACATATACAAATGTAAGATTTATTTTTCATGCTTTCATGTTAGAACTAAAATAAAGACAGCTTCCCCCCAAAGAAAAACAAGGTAAACAAACAACATTATTTTTTTCCAACAGTTACTTCACAGATAAAAATTTGAAGATTAAGTGCAAAAAAAGGGGGAAAAAAAAAATCCGGCGCGTTGCTCAACGAATGATCAATGGAAGCCAAAGAGACTATTAATTATAAGCTATATATGGCAGTAATTGAAACAACACACAAATAAGTTCTCTCCAGTAATTTTACTTCTCCACTCATATATAAACCAACTATATTAAATTTGCGATCACTTACGAAATAAAAAGTAGTTTATAAAATGCTAAAATAAATGTCTATATTTTTGGGATTTTATGCGATTAACTGTAAATTCTGAATTTGTCTCTGCACCTTGTTACGTATCGTTGTCTGTTTAGGAAATAATAACTCAGATTAATTAATTTAGATATCACCTTATTTGTTTTGTCGTTAGGATTTTAAATTTGTCCTCAGGTTAGGTAAAAGGGTATTTTTGGTTTTTGTGCATTGCTTCTATCATTGACTCCTACGTACATTCCTTGATATTGATTACAATGTTACAGCGGCATGTGTAGATGGTATATTTCTTCTGTTTAGGATTTATTATGAATGCAAATTTCAAAATCATAAACTTTAGTCCATTGGAAAACATGCGAACTTTTCCTTGAATGTGTCTACTAAAGTAACAACCGAATGCAAGCTAAATGGTTTAAAAAACTCAGAACAATTATAAAGAGTCAAGTTTACATCAAGGGCCAGAACTATATTATATAATATAAAACCACAAGTCCATTCACTTATGATTTTATACCTTGGTTTCCCAACGTTTCTATTTAATCAAGTTGTTGTCGGCAATAGAGACAAGTTTTTTTAAAAAATCAAGCACAACACGCAAAATCAGAGAGAATAGCTGACAACATATTAAAATGGGTAAGCTGTGTGAGGAACTGGTCAAGCGCTTTCGAAGTCTATGGGATTCCTTTTTCAAGGTAGACGACTCCAACAAAAAACAATTACAAACAGAAAAACACACACTCACACACATACACACACACACACACACATATATATATACACACACACATACACATACACACACTGTCGCGCTCATGAAACCAAAATGAGATAATATAATCCTAATATATCCTTAAAAAGGCAAACACACATAGGAAGTTAAACCCTTCCAAAGAAATGTAACCACGAAGAGGGAAAACGTTTTCTATTCCACTTGGTTGAAACTGCCTGGTCTGAGAGTTTGAGTCGGCGAATCCAATAAGTATTATTTGCTCTTCCGGTTTCGATGTTCAATTGTGATTGTGAGCTGTTCAGCAAATGATTTCTTTGCCATTTAGATACATGTAGGTTACTCATCCTGTTTAGTTTTTCAGTCTCCCCCATATAATGGATTGAACAAAGTTTACATGTTATTAAGTATATCTCATTTTGTGCATTCAATATGATGTTATCGCTGTGAATACTGAGTTTGTTTCCGTTACTGTGTTGTAGAAGTCATTAGTTTTTATCCTGTTTTGGAACGTCTTGTATCTTTTATCCCCACACGGTTCGGAGGATCCTTTCGTACTTTGGTTTGTGAGGGGATTTGATTTTGATCTGACTAGGATGTCTCCCATATATTGCTATGCGGATTGCTATGACTGGTTTATTTGGAAAAAGAGTTTCTAGGCAGTTGGATGAATTAGTGGTCGACCAGTGTTTTACGTCTTATCAAGCAATTATAGTCTAATGCAATTAAACTCCAAAGATTGTTCTTGTTAAGACAAATTCTGTTTATTATTGTTTTTTTTATTGTATTTTTCAGTCTCAAAGATCTGATCAAGGTAGGCATACCAAAGGGCAAAGGGTAGGCAGAATCATATGAAATCATTGATACACATATAAAGGATGTCCATCTGTTAATCTTTTTACCTCAAACAATATATTACAAAAGCAACATGTCTCTTAAAGATGTCTTTTTATCTACCACAAAAACTCTCTTTATCTTGCGAATCAGTCAAAGTCTATGAAACATCCCCTAGTCATAATATGTCATAAATGTCTCATATGACATAATGTTATTTATTTCGTCATATCCATCCAAACCTGATATATCCTCTTATGCGACTACTAATGAAGTTATTCAGATCAATATAATATCTGGTGAAGGGTACGCTGACGTGTATGACATTATTGCCGCACCAACCATGGGTGGCGTCTCTTTAAGCAAACTGGAAACATTGATCAGAATGCAACAATGCATACATGTATTACTTCGCCCAAACCAGAAACCTGCCTCAAATTCCAACTTTTCGCTATCAGTGGAACTGCTGAGAGCACATTTGCTCTACAACGAAATGCATGCTGTAGAAAGTATCAGGAAAGTACACAATGACGTAAGGATGATCATTGGTATCGGGATTGACTAATTATCTTTAATTTGCTTTTTGAAATACTCTTGCCTGTATACGTGTCGAAATAAGATAAAACAAAGACTTCCAAAGGTTTTAAAAATGATCACTGAATAATTTGACAACACGAGAGCTTCGTTTTTATGAGCAGGTAATTCAGGTTCAATTTTGCAGTTGAAACTATGATATAACGGTCAACGCAGCGAGAATTTCAGTACAAATCGTAGCCATCTTTACAAGTTATTGTGGGTACTTTTCTGGAACTATGATATAACGGTCAACGCAACGAGAATTTCAGTACAAATCGTAGCCATCTTTACAAGTTATTGTGGGTACTTTTCTGGAACTATGATATAACGGTCTACGCAACGAGAATTTCAGTACAAATCGTAGCCATCTTTACAAGTTATTGTGGGTACTTTTCTGGAACTATGATATAACGGTCAACGCAACGAGAATTTCAGTACAAATCGTAGCCATCTTTACAAGTTATTGTGGGTACTTTTCTGGAACTATGATATAACGGTCTACGCAACGAGAATTTCAGTACAAATCGTAGCCATCTTTACAAGTTATTGTGGGTACTTTTCTGGAACTATGATATAACGGTCTACGCAACGAGAATTTCAGTACAAATCGTAGCCATCTTTACAAGTTATTGTGGGTACTTTTCTGGAATGTATCATGGATAAGTGCTATATTGTGCCCTAGTTCAAATGTAATATGGCACAAATAATACTCACGACGCCTTGCATAAATTACATCTGTGAAGTGTTTGTTTTAGAAAACCGGAAGGATAGAACTACTCTAAAGTGTTACAAGTTATGGTTAAGTCCCTGAAGTAAGTGTGGATCCTGGGATCAATATTATTTGTATGCATAAATTTTTCAATTCTTATTCACGGTAAATTTACAAATGGTTACATGGTGAGGATTACAATAGTTTTATGTTATCACGAAGGATCTAAATCAGTTCGGGTTGACAACGATCTCGGGGCATAAGCCAGTGGTTCCATTATGACAGATGTTGACACTTGGGTCCCCAATCACACAAGTGAGTTGTCAGACAGGTGAAACATACAACCGTAGATTTATTTGAAATGTATGTAAAATCACCTATACCCATCTAGCCTCACACACAGAGATGAGATAAAAAAAAATCCAAAATGTTGGCGCCATCTACATCAATGTAATTATCGCTAATCCAAGTTTTGTAAGTTTCATATGTTTAGCTCTAATGTTGTATAACAGTTCAAGGATATTACACAGTAAGAGACGTATGTCGCACGCATGGACGGACTGTATCATACTATGTATTGACTTTGCGGAAAGAGCTGGTGTAAAGCTCTCCAATCACAACAGTGTCTAACATTATTTCGGCTTTCAAAACAAGCTGGACCAAAAGTAACCATAAACATGACAAGAACCAATAATTTTCATTTACAATATACAATTAAACAATATATATCATACATAACATAATAAATCTCTCTTCATCTTTTTCTCCTTTTCCCTGAATTGAGTATGTAACCATATTAATTTTTTGCCGTATCCATGTAAAATTCAAGATTGCAGCTATTAGTCGAACCAGCAAAAGTTGCCCTTTCCCCAAATCAAAATGTATGCTACAGGAAATTTTTTCAGTGGCATTTATGAAATTGGTAATACAATACCTTTGGATGATCAGTCGTAGCTTTTCTAATCTTTATCAATTTATTAACGAATGTTTTTTGCGGTTTTGAAGGTAAAATCTTATAGGAATACTTATACATTCAGTATATTACTCTCATCACGTGATATCAACACAGTTACGTCAGAGCATTTTCGTAAGCTCTAAGAATTACAGCCTTCAGTGTGCTACATCAAAGAGTACTTGGCACTGGTGAACATCTTTTTTAGTTTGACTTACTTTCTTGCAGATACATACATTGGCACAATATAACGTATACCTTTCAATTGAATTCAGTATGTAATAAATACAAGTGTTTATCTGTTCATTGGCAAGGAACCGATACAAGTTGTATCCGCGGATAAAAAGGATAATTGTCTCTGGGACCTTGAATTTACTAAGGTCAGCTGGTCACCACAAAAAATATGTATCTGAAAAGGCAAACACAACCTTGAGTTGTGGGCTTGCATGCTCATGTATAAATATGATCAGAAAAATCACGAGATATGCGAAAGATGTCATTTAATATCATGATGTCACACTCTCACACATCTCTCTCTCTCCCTCTCTATCTGTCTCTCTCTATATATATATATGTATATATAAATATATATATATATATATATATATATATATATATATATTACATTGGGCACAATTGTAATATTTGCCTATATGATTAAATACATTTTAGTTATAACAAGAATAATTTGAAAGTATCCGATTTATATGCCGTAAAATGTGTGAATTATCAATCGCACACAAGTTTTGAGATGGACTTAAATTTCAATACTCAATATTTTAATACCAATACTATCATATTACAAGCATCTGCATCACGCAGTTTCATTATGCTGATGATTCTTGGTAAAAACGCATTTGTACCTGCATTAATTGCCTGTCCTTGACTAATTTGTTTCGTTTAATTCCATTTTGTTTCGCTCAGATTCCTGGGAAATATGTGTAGTATGGTGGACACTGCGATGATAACGTGCTAAAAATGTCAAATAATTTCCTACATTGTTCTCATGAAACAAATATTGGTACATTTCATATTAGTCTTTATATCGCCTTTTACTGATGCTACACATAGCTATAGGCAAATGTTTAGTCAGTATGAGGAAATAAAAAGCAAACAGTGCTTGATGGTATTAGATCCAACGACGGAAACGATACTGTAACACTATGCAAACGTTTTCCATAAAACACATCTTTGTGGAGCAGTCCATCAATCAGTCTCTTTGGATTATTAGTAAATGCTTATATTGTTAGGCATAGGTTCACATAATAAGGATATGACATGTGTTTGGATTGATCTATCAAAAACTAATAATAAACTACCCATTATGGATAATCCAGTAGGTCACTTACCAATCAGATTGCCAGCCTCCTGTTAAAAAAAAAAAAAAAAAATGTTTGTGTTTTATTGTTTGCTTGCTTGATCCCGAAAATCATTAAAGAGAGAACCTTTACACCTTGGAAGATTGTACTATATAACATCGTTGCAAATTCACCTTTTCGGTCCAATGTGGGTGAATCTGTCATAAAAAGTGTTACACATATTCAAATTTTGAAAAGAATTAAGATGATATGCTAATGAGTAAAATTTCTTAATCGATATGTCAATTGACACTGATCTATTTCTAATGAAGGTCATTTACAGGAAATATGATTTAGACGTATATCGTAATCGTAAAACATGCCAATATCAAGCTAAAGCAAAGCTAATGATGCAATACGCAATTCAAAACTAATGAATGGATGATTTTTACCGATCCTCAAATTCAATTTTAGTTATTTATACAATCACACAAAATATTCAAATAAAAATTACAAATTGGAAATGGGAGATACAAGTATATGTGAAACTGATGCAATGCCATTCCTGACGGCAGCAATTCTACCTGGAATTAAACGTTTGCTACAAACAAGAACACAGCAACGTTACAGGTTTACCAACTGGGACCTGCTTTAATTTCCATATCGTGAATGTAAGTTATTTCAATCAAGGTTCCACAACCAGTAAAGATGTTTTAAAGAGCTCTATTATGAGACTGTTGTTTATCTAAGTGATTTGAACCTTACAGTCCACTAGATAACATGCTTTGCATGTAAAAATGATAGACATTGCAGAAGTTGCTTTTGAATAAGACTTTTGCAAATGAGAATTACAGCATGTAAATGTTAAAGTAGTTATCTTTCCTAGACTTTCTATCAAGGAGAAGGTTGTCAGTGTGAAGAAAATATTTCTTCATATACAGCCATTTTTAAGTATTTAAGGAAAAAAGTGGAATTTTCGGGGTATAATGAAGTCCAAAATCAACACACTCGGATAGCTTGATAACTCGGTGGATAGTATGATTTCGACAATGACTTTCCGTATCTATCTCTCTCTCTCTGTATATATATATATATATATATATATATATATATATATATCCATACTTACATACATTATTGTTGACAGTATCAAGACCTCCTGGACATGAATAAAAACCTGCTATGAAAATACAAAGGTGCTGGATCCTTCAATTGAAAATAAAATATTGCCCATGATGAAGTAACTTTGTGCTGTCTATCGTCGTATCATTTGACTATTTTTTTAATATGTTATATGACGATTCTTTATTTTATAAAAAAAAAGTTATTTTGGGATGGAATCAAACTAAATTATCAGACTGTTTCATTTTAGCAATATTACCATTATTCATTGTATGTGACAACTAAACCCTATGTAAAGTTGTCACCAATAATAGAAAATCCCATTCCAAGGGATACAATATATATTTTCCTTGTGACTTTGCCCAGTTGAAGATAACCTATGTAACTTAGGGTCTTGGATATAATTACACAACTATGCTATCATTCAGAATCACTATATTACAAATCTTTCTATGAATATAGCATTCAATTTTATGGGATGTAGGCCAACTGAGTGTGCGTAACAATGAAATAAACTTTAAATACAACCAGACCTTAATCGCAGTACAGATGCTATGATTGTATATTACTGCTATATGGGATAACACTTAATTTTGGAACTTTTAGTACTATTATCAGAGCCTTCAAAGCCGTCTGCTGCTATACACCCGACAAGCATTCGTAGTATTCAGATCCTGATAACGAAGGGTATAGGATATGCCACATCTTATATCGTTAATGTTGTATCCGCTAAAGGAGACAAAATTCCACCTTACATTGGGAATTGTTCTACAAACGTAAACATGGCAGAGTACAACTTTACTACATCGGACGAGCCAGGCTCTTGCTTTAATATCAGTGTTTCCGCTGTTAGTATCTTTGTTGGAGAATATACAACAGGCAATGCTGTCATTAGAAACGGAGTATGTTACAGTACGTTATTTGCATCAACAATGTCAGTTTAGAAATTATTATTTTAATATTATGTTGTCCTTTTTACATTAACCTTTGTTTGTAAGTTAGCATCACTATTCCTTGTAATTATTTTGCAGTGTAGATCACTTCTTCATTTAATTCAGGTAATATCTAGCTCATCTTTCTGTGTAAATTTATGGAATATAACATCTGATGTGTAACTGTATAAGCTGAGAGTAGACAGACATGTGACAAGAAACGTAAATTTTATCAATCAAGCCAAACCAAGAATTCTCGGGAGATATTATACTATATACAAACTGAAACAATTACTACTAGAAAAATAATCCGCCCGGATCTGATAAATATACTACATCGATACTGTGCAACTAAGACTGATGAGTCAAAATAATATAAAGTACATTCTTTAGGTGTGAAAGTGTCCTCATCTTTGAAAATATATGTTCTTTCAACAAACACTTTAGTTTGGTTTCGTGTGTTTCATGACAAAAATTATACTTCTTGTTTCTGCTCTCTCTCTCTCTCTCTCTCTCTCTCTCTCTCTATCTCTCTCTCGCCCTGTCTATGTTACTTTTATTTTGTTCCCCGACACATTTAATAAATGAAGTTTGAGCATTTTATGTTGAGCCACTTATTTATTTACCTATTTCCTTACAAACTTACCTAGTTACATATATACATAAGTGCATTGGGTGTTTAAAATATTACTTTTAAATGATTAAATACTAGCATCTGCTTGTTTCAACATTTATATGATGTTGAGTTAAAAACAAGCAAAATAAAAAGTCTTGTCCTTTTTAAACTTTCAGAGAGTACGCCTGCTGAAATCCAAGCAGGAAAGTCTCAACTGACCGCTGTATAGGGTTACAGATTACATGCCCGTTATACATAGAAAAGAAAGTATATATATATATATATATATATATATATATATATATATATATATATATATATATATATTCAAAGTATCCATTGAAGAATCATGTATGTAACTTTTCCATTTGATATTTTCAAATTTCAATGGGATATAAAGAAAAACTGTTCTTCTATACAAAATCTTTAAGAAGTCTCGAGTAGCGAAGGAAATATATGGTAATTTATTTGTACTTGTTACGACTCTATGGTCTAGAAAAATGTAACAGAAAGAAAGTGAAACCAACACATCAAGTAAAAATCAACAAGCAATTTAATTCTAGATAATTAAAATGAAAAATCAAAAAGACACTTACAGTAATGCCTATTAAAATCCAAATAATCCAATAAGAATGAGTGTTCTAATCACAAGTCCTAAATATAGAATATTCCGAATTCACGGCTGTGTCCTTGAATGTTATGATGTGGCAATGGTCTTCAAGGTCCTGATGTACTAGTATTCTTTAATGTGCTGATGTCAAAATGAAGTACTCCAAAATATCTCTGAATAAGTTCACATAAATTCCAAAATCATTAATTAAAAATCCAAAATCCAAAAGTCTATGAGCACTGCTATAATCCAATGAATATTTAAATAATTCCTCTCTTAGAATTTTGAATTACTTTCCACAACTGTAATAGCTCTTTACAAGACTGATAGTAATGTCGAAACTGAAAAACTGTCCACTAAACATGGTATATATAAAGATTGGTCACATGACATAATGTTCTAGAATATGTGTCATCTTAATGGAATTTTACTTGTATGGACATGACTGTTTACACACAACTCTAAAAATTTTCCAGTTTTATCTGTAAACAAAATCAACCTTGACCTTCAAATTGATAAACATTATGTTGATCAAAACTATCCTTTAGCTCAAATCTGAAGTAAACAACCTAGTTCAAGGACACTAGTTAAACATGTTTTTTCCTGATAAACACATTAAGATTTAAGCAAATATTAAAGTCAAGAAACACTTATAATCTCCTAAAACATCTCCAACATTGTATAAACATCATGCATAACAGTACTAAAGAGGCCTGTTATTTTGCCTAAATTATAGAAGCTCTTTAATGTTATTTCTGAGCATATATAAATAGTTTGGTTGTGTATATTTCCCCATTCCCCTCATTGTCTATATTCAACATTACTCAAAAAAGTTCGTCTCCAACTATTTAAATATATTGAAATTTATACATATATGCCATGACATAGAATGTGTCGCGTTTATTAAATATTTTATTTTCATATTGTAGTTAATAACATTTTAATTTTGCAAGCAAATGCAGTTGTTTTAGATTTTCGTGTTCACGTTATCTTTTCTTTTCTAATTATCAGTATCTAGAGACATTGAACTTGAGTGTTCGATTTCCATGAATCTCAGTTTCAACGTAGCGCTCGCGGACAAATCAAGCGAAGAGTACAAACATATATCACAATAATTTCAAGCAAAGGTATATTTTCTGGAATCTCTTCTTGAGTGTATATTTATGAATACATCCGCAAAATCGACAACCATGTCAAAACTAAAGAACAGACGTAAACAAGACTAAAAGCAAAACTAGTTTAACAGCTTTTAATTCGTTTCTACTGTACTTCTACATAGCACAGGTCCCAGTATCTTGCCAGTTCCGAACAAAATACTACATATATTCGTGCCTTAACAAGTTCATGTACATAGAGCAATAATGTCCAAAGTAAATTTTCGGTGACTAAGAAATCTTTCTACATTTAAAATTATGGCAATTGCTTTGGCACAAACTATTAATTTAGACCATCAAAAGATACTTCTTAAGTTAGAAAAACATGTGACTTTCATTACTATATTGGAAGCTTGAAAATAAACATAAACATAATTTTCCTTTCAGCGGACAGAAGTATATAAGAATACACCAGGATTTAGATCTATTAAAACTCTTCGTTTCGAGTAAGTTACATGACTAATCATTCGTAATTTAAGGAAATATCGTGTAACTATAGTCATTCGCAAATTAAGCACATATATACCACAATGATTTAACAGTTCATCTAGCGCACAATGTTTTATTTATTTTCTCAAATGTTAAAATTGATGTCTACAGAAAATGAATTAGTGGTTTAATCCCAATAAGTGCGAAGATGTTAGCTAAACTGAAAGACAATGGAATCTCTCAATATTTTGTTTTTGCCTGGTATACGAACAAACTCCATTCATTAGACTTGGTAGTAAACAAATAATACACCGAAAAACTTAAATCCCACATCCACTGATATTCGAAACAGGTCATAGAGACCAAGCGAGAATAGGAAGAGGTCAATGATGAAGATAACTGCGTATTGACCTTCACAAATTGAAACGTACGCCGATTCATGCAAAAGGGATAATTATACATAGTGTGAAAATGCCTTAGAGATAAGATCTAATTATATGAGGTTTTGAGGTGTAATTCTAAATTTGTCTGGATTATTTACGTTTGAAATGTTTGAGTGTACATGTAGATTTGAATGAAACGACGTTTATTCAGTTGCTTTATCTGAAAATCAGTGAAGTATGAAATTTAGTACTTGGTTGTAATATGAATGTATGTATGTATGTATGTATATACAGAAACATGCGTACATACATATAGATACATGTTCTAATCGAATGATGGTATGATATAAATAAACATTGAATCTAATTTTAGTTGATCATTTTATTATTCGTTCTTTTATTTTCAATAATACTAATAATTAAATACTTCACGTTCTTTCTATTTCCGCTCTATGCTTACCGATCTCAAAATATATCTCTTTAGGCAGTGGGTGTAACCGACATTTATATTATTTTCCAAAATGTGTTAAAATAAAAGAAAAACATGTTAAAGATAATATTTTATTACAGCAATTAAGTTAAATGGAGAATAATTAAGTTTTTCTGATTGCAGGAATGTATGAGTAACACACAAATGACTTTTGCATCACATGTGGTTGATTTTCTGTTGGGTTTTTAAATTTGTGTTTCGGAGCAACCAAGAAATGTAATGAAAATTGATACCATACGAAACACAGTTAACTCACATTATATGCGATATTACATCACTATTGTGTCAAATGTGCACAGATATGCTAAAAAATAGTTACAATTTTCCGTGTATATCATTAAGAACATAGTGTTAATTGCAATTTATGACATTTAAATGAGTGTAAATTAGTATACATGTGTGGGTGTATTGAATTCATAAACGTGCTTTGATACTAGTCGTCGCGAAGGAAAATACGAAGGCAGTTTTCTAATCTAGTATCCAGCGTGTAGGTCCTGGAACGTATCCGATTTCCTGCAAAATACAAGGATTGCTAATTTACTTTCATCTTAATATCTCGAATAAATTGCTCTGATTTCGATTTAAAAAACTTGTAATAACCAATAATGTCGAACACTGATAGCCATTGTCATCATCATCATTACATAATCATAATTATAATCGAATAGACGGCAAATTTTAAAGTTTCACTAAATAATAGCTGAATTAACAATAAAAGTATTATCTATAAAGTTTTAAAATATATTCCGAAGCAATGTTTTTTTATAATTGTTTCGTGTTCGGCGGAACATCAACACATGAAAGTTTATATCATTTACGTACCTTACCAAAGCATGCCCCGTGGCTGCCTATCTTGCCTAGATTGAGCAGGATTGATTCGAACCTACATTTTTATGATCGCGAGTTTGTTAGGCGAAGATCTGGGATGTACTCACCTAGTTCGACAGCTTTGGAACACACCTTAATTCAATGCACCACTGCAAGAAAAGAAATGTATATATATATATATATATATATATATATATATATATATATATATATATATCTTACCAATATAATCTAGCGGGACATAATACTTTCATATAATCATGAATTTTAACATATAATGTGGGATCATGGGATAGGCGTTTTCCTCTCTGTCTATAATATAGGTGTACAGATATATATATATATATATATATATATATATATATATATATATATATATACCTAAATAAAAAAGTCTAACCTTCCCGCTGCAGTTTTATAAAAAATACAGCCAAGCATGTTTTTCACCCGAACGCAATTTTTGCGATAATATTTACCCAAGTAATTACATTTATTATATTCAGGGTTATTATTATTATTATTATTATTATTATTATTATTATTATTATTATTATTATTATTATGGTTCTTTTCCAATATCCCGCCACATCATTCTCTTTACATCGTTCCTTTAGAACCTCCATGTATAACTCAACCAGGTTATAATTTCTTTAGCAAATTTTATTTAGCAAATATTGTAGATGGCGTTGATTCTCCGTCACACTGTATTTCCGTCCTCTGTCCACAACCTGGAATTAGGCCAAACATGTTGCTACTCAATCTGATAGACACAATAATCAGCTCATTTATTATTGTTACACAAGTTTTCATTTTATATCTCCTGTTGTAAATTCCCCTTTTAACTCTAACATATAGCAGTCCAGATTTTTTCTTAGATTCTGTGTTTAGTGTTTGTTTTGTGTATATAAGCTGTTTACTCCCCTGACGAAGAGCTTGTTTAGCTCGAAACGTTGGGAAATCGTTTTGAATTTGCGCCGTTATAACTTTTTGTGTCAATATATATATATATATATATATATATATATATATATATATATATGTTTGCGTGTGTGGGTTTCTCTTTGTACCAAAAGATCATAAATGCAGATTTCTAACCATAGCCACCCATCGGTTCTTAATTGGATTGGTTTGCAAGGAAGTTCATACGGTTGCTAAATGACTACAATTAAGTGTGAATTATTGTAAAACACACTGAATGGTTTTCTTTTTTTAATCAAATCATATAAAATTGCTTATGTCATATCCCTTTGTCAGAAAGTACAATTTGATAATCTGAATAATGAACTTATTATAGCCTTGCAAGTCAGTCGTATTTCTTGAGAGAGAGAGAGAGACAGAGACAGAGACAGAGACAGAGATTTTACCATATTTTGTCCACATTCTGTGCCTCTAGCTGCACCGTAATAATCGTCCTCGCATTCGCTCGTACTTGGATCCGTACACTTTAAGTAACAACTATTTATAGCTTCATTCTTAAAAAAAAATGACATAAAACGACCTATAGCTCCAGGTGTATGAGGTCACTTAACTAACCAGCCACGCTAAGCAGAATCATTTAATCTAGTACTATGTTTCCCCTTATTGCGAATCTGACGGACCAGGTTCTATTCCCGTTAATGACAGTTATTGTCTGTTTCCTGTTGCTGTTACTTTGGTTATGCAAATGGCCCTTAAATGCAGTTGGTTCTGGGAATAGGGGAATTCGTTTCAGATTTGTTGATGTTTTCGAATCTGATGGCATCACTACTCTAATTAGATTTCTTATATATTTCCTTCTTATTTACATTTTCAATGAAAGTCAATGCATGTCTTACAAGTATATTAAATACTAACTAGGACCAAACAAATAGGAAGTAAGCATGGTTCGCGTTGCACTATCTCGAAGTATTGGCATTCAAATTAAATGACTGGAATGTTTATTCTTAGTGACCTTTCCAAAATCGACTGAAAATCACGCCTAACTGCATAGGATTGGCGGGTTATAGGGCCTCGCGGGGTTGAGTTCGTTCCTTCTATGTTTGTTCTTGTAATTGTCAGAGTGTGCTAAAAATAATCAATTTATACAATTCAAAACACAAGTAGGCCAAAACTAGCTGGGTAGCGATTAAAGTAAATGTGAAGTTCAATCTAGAATGACCCAATTTGAACAAATGTAATAACTAAAGGAACAAAAATTTCTGACAATCGATTCGACAACACAAATAATACACAACTACATTTGAATTATAACAATAGCAACTGTGCCAAAAGTTCGATACTTTGGTGAATTGTTTGATTACAGCAAATACAACTGCATTAGAAATTGTATGAGAGAATGAATGACACAAAATTAGTATTTGACTTCAGAAATTTGTGGTATTGTAAATAGCTACACTACAAAAAATACGATAGCAAAATCTTATCGGGCAGCAAATTAATAGTAATTATATAATCCTTGGTTAACTCAGCTAACCATACAGCTATTAATAGTTTAGTTATATATTTGAACACAAGTATATATGTTGCCCAATACAACAATCTAGGAATGTGTTTCCTAACACACTACATAACCCAAAGCTAAACTTTAAGGTTAAAAGTTACCTCCCCAAGCTTGGCGACTATAGTCAAGCAATGGAAAAGTATGAATATCAGTCCAAAGTATAATTAAAAAGGACTTCGTTAGAACGCAGTAAGTCATCTTTCTTTCTAATAAAGACGTACTTAAGGTTGTTGGAAGTATGTTCCAATCATAAATCCGTTATAAATGACAGACGAGCTGTATGCAAATCTTCACTCCTTTTGCTTGAATTGCCAAGCGAAAGACATATTCATTTTCAGATATCAATTATTTATATTGCTGGCAATGTTTTGTTTTAGTGTATATATTTCTGGGTGTACCGTAAGATCCTTCTTTGATGCCTTGCATTAGTTTACTTCTTGAATTTTCCAGCTTCGTGAATGTTAAAGCTGATTTATGAGCAATGTTTTGATCGAATGTCATAATATATGTGTTGCTTCTTATCTTCTGACTCTTCCTCATATGTATTTATATCATCTAACGACTGTTTCAAAGCATCATCTAACATTTTGCAACCATGTCTGTACAGTGAAGCCTGCTATGTACTTTTTCATATGTGTTTAACTTTTGTACCAGATTAGATGAAACGAACTCCATTGATTCCAATCTAGATTTTTCCCTTACGAGGCGCGACACAAACTATTTTACTTGCGAATTTTACTAGCTCAGACATTCTACTTATCCATAATTTGGCTTTCAATTTCATGTATGATTTTATTCATAATTTTATCGCTATTTAAATACATATGTGATCTTACAAAGCCTCCTGCTACTGTATTTTAAGGTAGTTCTTCGGATATAGTTTCTTCATTTATTTTTCTTCGTATTCATTGAGATGTTTTATACTCAATTAGAAGTACTTCGTTGTTTCCACTAAGATGATCAGGAACTTTTGTAAAACTCCTTTGGGAACTATATTATGTTTCTTCTTGTGGTGTCTATTTTTCATATTTTGAATGGAGATGGCATTCCATGCTTATTCAGAATTTTGTACTATGTGTTCCTAGAAAAACCTGCAGTTTCACAAGTTCTTCTTACGTTTCTGTCTTTTTCAACATAAGAAAATACCTTTAGCACTAGGGTCAATTTGGACTATTTTGGTGAAGTCACAATATATATTTGACACATACCATTCCAACATATATCCTTGAAAACAGGTGCATCTAATATGTGGGAGACGTCTAGATTTGCAAACTTGTATGTGCTAATAGCACAGCTATGCTTATATATATATATATATATATATATATATATATATATATATATATATATATATATATATATATCCGTACGGTAATATATTCGCGTTGCCAACTAAAATAACGTATTAATAATCACATGGCAGAATAGCTTTGGAAATTGTGATCGTTTACATCTCGTGATTGTATAATCTAAGTAGTGCCATTTGTTGGTAGTTGTTCTCATGGTTGAGCAGGCATTTGTTATCCATACTAAACTAAAAATTGTGTTTGATGGCAAAAGTCACTATACTTTGCAGACTTTATTCTCATCATGACCTATTCTGAATCGATACAGTTTTTACCTCAGACCTACAAGTAATCTAGTCAGAATCTCTAAAAGTTCATCTTTGAATAATCCAACAATTGTCTTGTTTACTTTAGGAATGCTATAGATGTTGACCTTTTGATATTCACTAGTGTCATAAAATGTGATGCTCCCTATTACGTCACCATAACATTTGTTTGTGTCAAAATTATTACAAAGTGGAAATGTATCACATAAATGTAGCTTCATATTATCACCGTACTTGTGTTGTTTTACCTTGTAGTAAAAGTTATACATTAGTCATTTCCTTACCTCTAACACTGTCAATCCTTTACATATCGGATTAGAGATTTTGATCATTGTGTTTGCAATACACACATGGACTAAGTCCTCATCTTTGAGAGTTCTGTTTGTAAATGACATATTCTTTGGTAATATTTCATCTTTTATTTGATCTCAACATATTTTCATATTTGTCCTTTTCCTACGGTTTCTCCATTTGCTTGCCAAATACAGTTTTGGTTATCAACTTGAAGTTGTCCTTTATAAATAGTTAGTTGCTTTTTGTCAAAAATTAGATGTATGATTTCAGCCAGACCTACTGATCGTAAAGCATACATTTATGTACTTTTGTTAGTTTCAAGCCTAATTCACGGTACATCTTGAGATTTCGATAATGAATGATATAATTGCTTTCACATTTCTGAGTGCACAACACCATTTGTACAGTTTTCTTATTGTTTTTGTCTCTTCTTTGAATTTCTCTTCTATAGGAGATAAATAATTTTTTATCTGGAACAAGTTTCTCGGGTTCGATACAGTAGTCATTTAGATTGTCGTGCTAGTCTTCATGAATTTCCAAATCAACTTGTAAAATGTACCCTTTTTCAATATCATTAGATATGTTTAACAAGGTTATTTTGGTCTGTTTTGCTCTACCATTTGATTTCATGTTCATTGCCCCATCCAAAGTATTTCAATGGTAACTATTGACGCATTCTCCATTATATTAACATGGGGGTGCATTATCATGAATTTAGCTTCATATCATTTTACTTTCCGTCATTTATAATTGTTTCAGCTTCACCTGCATAGAAACATCTGTTCTTAGTCCATTCAAGCAAAACCTGTGTAAGTCCCAACCATTACTGGTTTAAATGTATCAATGTTCAAAAAAGGTCATTAATTTTATCAAGCATCCACTTAGTATTCACAGTGATTTTAGAAAACTGAGTGTATATATTATGAAACAGATCATCTAATACATGTTCAATTACCATATGTGAAGTATTTCTATAAATTTCATTAAGTAATGAAAGATTTGTATATTTTTTGTCCACTTAACGCTAGAGTTCATATTCCGATACTCATTTGAAGTTATAGCTGTACCATTAGAGATTTACATTTTTATATTTTTTACGTCACCAATTTTCAAAATGTCAGGTTGGCTCTGAGAAAGAAGAAGTATAAATCTTTCTTATGGCCTCCTGTAAATAGATATGAACTTTCTGTTTTAAAGCGGTAAATGTCCTTATTTGTATTTATTGCAGCAGGCGATCTCTTTTAAGCTGTGAACGTTTGTCCCTACGTTGTAAACAAGTCTCTTTATGCTATCTCTCTACTATTATGTCTAGCATTCCTTGTGCTCTGTCGTTTTATTTCTGCTTTCATTATTTCCCGCCTCATTATATCTTTTACTACTTCGAAACAAGAAAATATTTTTCATGAGGATATCTAACATCTGAAACGTTTTACCACTAATCTTAAAACTTATATTCTATAACTGCTGAAGTTTACCTTTTATTGTTTCAACAATGAGTATTGTTTCTTCGTTTGAATACGTTTACGTGTATCTAACTAATCCCAGCTTTGAATACTGATAGTCAATTAATCTTCATTGTCTTTAATGATCCTACGCCTTGTACTAAAATGTACGTGAACTATAATTTTTATTTTTCATCACTGTTCTGAGGTGATATTTATATGTTAAAAATTGTTTCACTATATTGGTACTGATAATATACGCAAAATATTATACTTATTTTCCATCGTTGTTCAACTGTGATATTTATAGCATAAATGTTTTTAAAATCTTGATACTGAGAAGGTACTCAGCTTGCTATCCTTATTTCCATCGGTGTAAAATAAGAACCATGGACACAATGGAGCAACATTAATACAAGACATTTTCATTTTGTCTATTTTCTTCTTGTAAATTGATTTATTTTGTATCTTTTAGTTCATATGCAATCGTATCTTTTATTTTCAGTGCAGTGTTAATCCCTTTTTCACCTATTGCATGCGTTTATACAATTTAAATACTATTCCTTGACATGTTTGTTTGAATTTTTTAAGCGAAATTTATTAATTAAATAACTGAGTTAATATGCGAGTTTTAAAGCCTCCAAACCTCCGGATATTACTAATTTCTTTAAACCTTTAAATGTCTCACTAGTTTAACAAATAGTGGAATCATTTTTTTTAAAAATAGCTGTATGGTAGTAACAGTTTACTTGTTGCCTATGCTTTTTTTCTAAAACATGAAATGTTATTGTGCTCGTACCGTGAACCAGTCTGTTAGTGTCCTAAGGTATTTTTAATGACAGATGGTCACATGCATGAGCTAGGTCGCCTATGATTTTTTTGAAAAATAAAAGATGATGTACGGTCAAATGTTAGTGGCCTAAAAAAGGCAAAAATATTGGGAGTTCACATCTTGGTGAACATTTTGGTATTGAAACTGATGGAAGGTCATAGTGGTCTTCTAGGTTTTTTCTTTATTAAAACAGTTAAAACAGTTTTAAAGTGGATATGACAAAGTGAGTGGCCCAGGATTCGTGTTGTTGATCGACTAACTTGGTCCTGGCATATTGAAGGCATTGTAAATATATTCAAACATATTTTGTATATTTAGTCCTTCATAGGGTAGTTTTTAAGAATATTAAAATATAAAATTACTGTGTATATTTCAGTACGTAACTATTAGTCGTTCTTCTTTATTCAGGCAAGTCGTTGGAAGCAATACATGACAAAGTCTGACGTATTGCATGTACAGGTATGTTTGCTCAGTAATGCAATACATGACAAAGTCGGACGTATTACATGTAGCGATATGTATACTCAGTGATGTCTTACATGACAAAATCTGACGTATTGCATGTACCGGTATGTATACATAGTAATGCAATACATGACAAAGTCTGACGCATTCCATGTACCGGTATGTATACTCAGTAATGCGATACATGACAGTCCTACGTATTACATGTACCGGTATGTATACTCACCAATGCAATACTTTACTTAGTCTGACGTATTACATGTACCGGTATGTACACTCGGTAATGCAAACTAATAGTTTAGGTCATCTTTTATAGTTTGTACGAAGGATTGGAGGGAGCGGGGGGAGATCAAGTATATATTCCGGTGAATTTAAGCCAGTTAGTTTGTTTATATTTTAAAAAAATGAATAAGAGCTCTCAAGGAACTAGAATATATTTTCTTGACAAAACAATCAATCTGGTTCAGTGTATAATGTGTTGGTGTTACACATTGTATTAGGTTACTTAACATTAAAACTGCTGTTACGGGGTAGGGGAGGGTTATTGCAATTTACAACATGTTGACAAAAGTGTTTCCACATTTGTAATAATCGCATACATGCATTTTGGTTTTTAAGTAACAGATGGCTTTACAATATTAGTAAATTACATGCATCAATAGTTGTAGCTGCGGGGGGACAATGTAAACCTGTCATGTACATATATCTTCTATGATCACGTTTTTAATAACTCATCATCTTAGGGTGTTTCATAAAGAAAATGTAAACAAAACATGATACTCGGTTAGTAGAAGCAGTATAAAAATATTTTTAAAAAATGTGTAATATCTTGATCTTCATGAGGTAGCTTTGTAAAATACAAAACATTCTGTGTCTATTTCATAAGCTCACTTTATGTCATTCTCCTTTAGCAAGAGAAGCTGTTTGAAGAAATGCATGACGAAAGCAGGTGTATTACATTTACTAGTATGCGTTCTTAAAGAAAGATTTAAGTTCCAGGCATGACTTACAGATGGATGGAGATTTCTGCGGAGGATGAGATGATATATTCGAGTGAAGATAAACCAGTTAGTTTTACAATAAATTGAATACATTAAAGCGCCCATTGACCTAGATTATGATTTCTTTTGAAACATCGATTTTATACAGTGAATTGTATATTTGCATCAAGCATGTACGTGTATCTTTGTTTATAAAAATGCAGCTGGCTTTATAGTATTTATAATACTAGTAAATTACAGGTATCAATAGTTTTGGCAAAGAAAAGTCAAAATGTCACATGTTGCTTGGGGCAGGGAGAGTGGCATACAACTATTTAAAAATATTTGGTATGAGTTCCCTAAATACGAAAAGGAACCTTTCTCCCACTAAACTATGAACGTTTCCTAAAATGAAAGCTTTTATTTTACCACTAGCCCCGTCCATATGTGTTCATTTATGCATTTGGCTTCCACTCGATATTAGTTCTGAACCATGTACCTGGTCCAACCTCATTATGATTCACGACTTGCACTTGAAAGAAACAAACTATAAGCGACTCATATATAGGTCAGAAGTTGAAAGATCAAGGCTACAGACACCTGAGAAAAGACAAAGGCCACATATACCCACAAAAAGGAAAATTGTTTGGCATTTTGTTGCTGATATTATGGAACACATGGTATAGTAATAACGTACCGTTTATGCCGTGTACTCTTGTTTCATAATGCTACCAACTAGTAAATTGAGTCTTTAATCATTCCTAGGACAGTATGTTCTAATTTATTTATTTATGTGTTTCATATATTTTCTCCTTTTAATTACAACTAATTGGATCAATTGAAAGACAAGTAGAAGATAAATGAAAGAAAACAAAGTACATAGGCCAGTCTCTTTCGGATTACTATGATGATGATAATGATGGTGGTTCTGCTCCTGATAATAATAATAATAAAAACAATAACAACAAGATGAACCTATATTATCCAGCGGGTGATCATTCAATACCCCATCACGCCCGGATAACTAATATTAATTGCTTGGCAATATAAATTGTATGTATGTAGCCGACTTTTTACAAATAAAGATAGAATAGTCAAAATGATATCAACAATTACATATCTCACCCCTAAATAGATCTCATTAGTCTGCAGTAGTCACTGTAAGCATTATCACGCAAAACATAATATCAGACTAAAATGACATTGACAATGAAATGTTGGCCTCCATTTTTCTAACAAAGGTATTTTCTTTCCAATTTCTTATCTTTACATTTAAATTTTAGTCTTATTACAATTTTTATATTAACATTTTATTGACACTATATCTTTTGTATTGTGCTGACATACTGAGGTAACCATATACCTAACTACCTACCTATCCCCCACTCGCCACCAACCTACCTACCTACTGTGACAGTTAATGAAAGGCACAAGCAATTAAAAATAACATTCTTGTGTACGATATCAAAGTACAGGTACTATCATGAGTTGATAGTAACCAGAACGTAATGTTGTGTTTGTATTATTTGCTTAAAAAATCGTTGTTCTTAATATCTGCTTGAGAAGTTATTATCGTTTTGGACTCCTAAAAGCCAGATTTTACTGGCTGAAAGTCATAGGCTTTGAGTAACCTTGGAGTGACAGCCAGCAGTACAGACATTTAGTTCCTGAATCAATAATTACCTTGTGTGGGAGACGTGTAACATCACTGATGATAGGAAAATGGGTATTATCCTGCCGTACGTGGGATTGCAGTAATTACAGCAGCATTACCATGTTATCTGTGCCGGGAAAGACCCACACCTGTAGTCTCCTAACCAGAGTAAAAGACCGTTTACTGGAATTTCGCAGGAAAGAATAGAGTGTCTTTATACCATGAAGGTCAACCATGAACCGCACCTATATGCTCAAACCATTGATTAAATCCGCAAGGAATTCAACCAGCCACTATGGATAGCGTACGTTGACCTAAAAGCTGCTTTTGACTCAGTGAACATAGCGGCCCTTTTCTTTGACTCAAGATTATATGACACCCTGACAAGAGTGTGAAGCTAATGCACGCCATCTTTACCGACACAATCAGCTGTGTTAGAGCCGATTGTGAAAGTTCACAATGGTTTCATATCAACAGCGGCGGTCGCCAGGAATGCACCATTGCCCTGTACGTTTACCTCCCCATGAACTGGACACTGGGATAAATGGCACGGAAGGGACAGCTGGCTACAACCATAAGTGACAAAATCTGTACCGACCTTGATTGTTCCGACGACGTCGCTCTATTGTCTGCGTTGCTACAGATCTTACTGCTCAGTCTGGGCATCATGTTGGAGGAAGCAAACATTATCGGCCGCGACCTCATCTGGAGTAAGACCAAAATACAAACGACCAGTCAACAAGCCATCACGTCTGCAAACACTCTACAGGGGCGTGAGGTTGAGATACTCGACTCGTTTAAGTATCTCGGCTGCTCACTACGCAGACACCTCTGGCTTCAAAGGTCACCCATGTACAGTACGGACACCTATACACTTACAGCGGTAATGGCTAAATATATTAGTGTCTTAGACCATAATCCGCGTAACATGCATCTAACACTAAATAAATGCAAAGATCAGGGACAGAACGAAGCAACCGTCAGGTCTAGAGGTTTGCCGCTCTTTGGTCACATTGCTAGGGCACCTCCAGATATGGATCACAACCGGGCACTTAAAGCTACAGTAGGAAAACACGCACCTTGATTGAAGCGCCTATTGGAACGATCGACACGCACCTGGTTCCAAATGATGGAGCAGGGCCTCAATAAGTTCAACCAGGAACTGCACACTGGATGGCAAAAGGCACAAAATCGTGTCTACTGGCGCAGACTCGAATTTTACAGCTACGCTGCCTTGGGTGGTACGCTAATGACGACGACGACGATGATGATGAGGTCTTACATGAAAATCATCCAGCATGCAGTCAGCTCATCTAATTCCTAGCTTTATTCACATGCACAATAGGCAGTTAAAGTAACTGTTGATGTCAACCTTTCAAACTTTTGATGGCAATCTATCTCAATATGCAATATACAGTTATCAACATGGACCGTATATCACTGAATAAGCATATGTATTTCTACTTTCATGTGCACTGGTCACAAGGGGCATTACGAGTAGGTTAGGATGTGTATAGGTCCAGCATGGAATAATATATGCGATGATAAAGGCAAACAAGTAATCCATGTTAGTAAAGCATAAACAGTAGGTCACATTGACACTCTTTGGTTGCAGGGGTGTTGTTGCAACAGAGATCCATCAAGTTTTTTAGTTTGATGATTGGAACATAAACAGCACCCAATATATAAGCTTTAAACATAGCATTTCAACACAGTCACATAAACATGAATAATAGCCACATATATCTCTTTCTGCAACAACATTGTATATATTAGACAGATGCATCCACTCACCAAGTTTCATGATTCAGGGTAGGACAGTACGCATATAACATGCCAACAAACTCGTTCATTCATGAGCTAAATGCAGAAACTAAAACACAAACAGTTAAATATGAAATTGAAGTCACAATGAGCTTTTTTATTGTAAGAGTGTGGTAGTAACAGAGAAGCTTATTATAATCAATTTCCCGATTCTAAGATAAACAGTGCCTGAGGAATCAACATCAAACACAAAATGTAAACCAAAGCCAATGAAGCGTCCAATATGGGCCGTAACAGCAAACTCCTGACCTGATAGAGTAGTGCTCATCAAGACACATCTCCGCACCATGTTTTATAATTCTAGATTGGATAATATGTGCATAACATTCCAAAACCCTACATGGTCATGAGCTAAATGCAAAAGCATAATCTAAGCCAATACAAATGTGAAATATAAGTCACAGTCATCTTTTTAGGTCAGGTGCTGTACTAGAAGAGATGTACAAGGTCATATTAGTTTAATGATTCAAGCGTGAATAGTAAAAAATGTCAAATTGATATAAAATAAGTAATGTGTAAAATATGGGTCACATTGACCCACTATTGTGTAAAGGTGTATCACCCAACAAGGTGCATCCTCTTGCCAAGATCCATGACTCCAAGTTTAAAAGTATTATAAAGGAGATAAAGACAACCGATGTGATCATAAGCTAAACACACCAAACAATAATCCAATCATGTAAATGTGAACTATAAGTCACATTGTCTTTTTTGTAGTGTTGTGGTACTAACATAGATGCATACAATCATTTAATTTGATGATTCTGACATCGACAGTGCATTAGACTGAACCCAAGTCAGAGAAGCATGGAATATGGGTCCCATTAACGTACTTTTATAATGTTGGTGTCGATTTAGTCAATATGCATTATGTCACCAAGTTTCATAATTATTAATGTAAATGTATGTGCACAGGGTGCAAAACACCTATTTGACCTTAACCTAAGCCTGTAAAATCTGAAACGTAGGTACCCATGACCTTCGTTCGTTGTAAGGGTATGGCCCTAATCGAGATGCGTGCATGCATTCATCTAGTTTGATGATTCTAGCATGAACAGAGCTGGAGAAATAGACTTAAAACATAACATTTAGAAAGTCAGTGAAGCATGAAACATGGGTTACAGATACATACTTTCCGATTAGAGTGTAGTACTTATCACAATGCATCCACTCACCAAGTCTCATGAATCTAGTTATAGCAGTATATAACTGACAAAGAACCGTGCAAAACTAACTTTTAACTAGCCTAATTGCTTTCGACTCTCACTGAGTTTTTGTCAAAGGCAATTACGAAGCAGAAACAAGACAAGCATAAAACACAAAAGAAAGCGTTGATATTATAAAGTTTACATGCTATGTTTAATTATTGCTTCAGAATGTTTGATGTCGCGCCTAATTGGTTTGAACTCCAATGGCACACTTATTGGTATTGCCTTACCAAAGTAGGAACAATAACGTCATCCGTTTTAAAAAAAAATAAAGTGGTAGAAACGTAGATTATATCCCGAATAATTCATTTTTCTATGTAATGACAGTAACGGCCGTAACACTTATAATACCAGCAAAACTGCAAAAAAAGTCGTAATTATTGGTGAATGAGTGAGTAATGAGAAAAATGAATAACCATTTAATTCAATAAATGGGAGTTGTAAACATATGATGATTTATTTGCGTTTGCGTGGCATTTTGGAGTCTTCGTTGTTTAGGCCGTTTGGTTTCAGTGTTATAAGGCAGCGTATTCAGTAAGATCCCTTTTCTTTCCTGGTTTCGGAACTCCAGTTGCGGTTGTGATCAATTGCAGTTAGTACTGTATCATTGAAAGTATGGCCAGTAAAGATAAGTGATTTGCAACTGGACTTCCGTCTAGCTTCTTTGTCATCCATTCAGATCTTTTAATATTGATCCTTTTGTGTAGCTTTTCTGTTTTTCGGACATGCTGAAGGCCGCAAATCTTACATGTGATGAAACAAGCCACATTATCTGTATTGTATGTGTTTTTTAGACCATGTATGAGCAATTGTTTGCTCGTCGTTGTGCTAGAGACTATGTTGCTCAACATCATATGTTCATGTGATGAGATATTTTTGGCATGTTCAATTTTTCGCTTGTCAATGTAATGAGATAAATTACATTATCTGGGTTGCACGTATATATATATATATATATATATATATATATATATATATATATATATATATATATATATATATATATATATTTGAACATTACCTAAACGCAAAACTTAACCAAAGTCAGTAAAATGTGAAATGATGGTCACAGTAAGAGTGTGGTACTAATATGGATGCATACAATCCTATAGTTTGATGACTCTGGCATCGACAGTGCATCATATTGAAGAGCAGTCAGTAAAGCATGGAATATGGTACACATTGACCATTTTTGTTGTGAGGGTGTTGTACACATCAAGATGCATCCTGTAACCCAGCTTCATGTTTCCAGTTTTCACAGTATAGGTACAGTGTGCAAAAACCCAGATCTAACGTAAAATCTTTACTAAGAATTTACAAATGATGTACACATGTGTACTAGGTTGGCCACAGGGGGATAAGTGTTATGAAACTGACTACAAAATCTTACCTAAGGCACAGGAAGAAAGAATGGTTGAGATTCAGTGTGAATGTACGTATGTATCAGCATGTATTGGTGCGGACTCCACCGCCGACGCATACTCCGGGGATAGTGCAATAGCTCTTCTCTACTTCGTAGAGGTAGGCTAGAATTTGAATTTTGAGACCTTTTCCCGGTAAGATCTTTGCTTAGCTAGTAGGCCAAAATTATAATTGTCGTCTCCTGCAATATATATGTAATATCGTAATACTCTGCATGCTGTATATAAAGTCCTTGATGATATTAAATTATGCTGATAATGTTGCTGCTGAGGTTCTTCTTCTTCTTCTTGTGTCTTATTAGTATTATTTGTATTAGCAGTTGTGGTGATGGTGGGCTAAGAAGCTATTTAAACTACATACATTATTATGTTCTAAAAATTCACGTAAAGGACAATAATTTAAAAGTGCAAAAACATGCTCAGACCCTCACATATTTCCCGAGGGAGCATCATACTTCTCGACACCCTTCCCCCTCCTCACCCACCTCAGACCCGGCATATCACGCACTAATGTCTCTAGGTCTAAATATCTATATGCAATAAAATACTTGTATATCATGCAATATAGTCTATGTATTTAGTCCTTTTGTCCAATAACTTCTGCTTAAAACGGTCATACTGTGTGTGTGATATATCCTTCGTCGTAAATGTGGAATATGTATTGGTTTTGTCGACACAAGATTTAGTTCCTTTTATTTTATTTTCGTTTTCTACATTCTTTAAAAAATACTCAGCTCTTTTTAGTTATTGTTCATATGCACCAAGACAATCCTTATATATGCCAGGCACTAACTTGGACACAGCATGTCAAAAGTCAGCATAGGTTATGTTGGACTTAGTAACACATAGTTGGATTTGATTGAACGGACTAGTGCGATATTTAGTGCAAGCGATCTTTCCTAAACCTGCTGAATCACACCTACTTGCTTTGTAGCATGCGCAAAAGCCAACAGGCTTAACTCAATATTCAAATTATTTTCTGTTTAGGCTTTAATACTGCTTTCTAGTGAATGCAGGTAACATTCTTCGGTTATTAGCAAATCTTTTGGATAAATCAGAGGAAAAATAATAATGATTTTGTTTGGACTATATGATACTATAACAGCTCATAGACTCAGAGTGGTAATGCCTATGACCCGACGGTTAAGGGTTACATCAGAGTAAAAGTCAGCGTAACAAACTTTCATCTGCAGCTACTCATTGAGTCACTTCCATCGGTTTCGATTTATTGCGCCCCATGTGGTACGGCCGTTTCTGGTATGCGTCGGTTATTACGTAGCTGCTATTTAAATTTAGAACTCCAAAACAACCTACCATGGTTACATCCGCTCTAGTTTCCAAACAATATACTGCCTCTAAAGCAATCAGGGTCAGCAAAACAAGTGGTAGAGAACAACTTGTTGGTCAAGTACAAAAGCGGAGTTCATCAGCCCTGGGTATCGGAAGATATCCGTCAGATGGCCTTATAAAACTCCGTTCAGAATAAACATGGTTGTGTTGTTACGGCCAACGTTTGTATATAAATACCATTTACATTTGAGCAGATCGTCTTTCTCCCGATATTCTGCTAATCGAAGAGTAAAAGAAAGTTAAATCATTTGACAAGTTGACATTGCTTATAGTACTATATACTCATTCATGGAGATGGGAACGTGGTCACGCACCCGAACATGCACACACCCACACACACACACACAAACTGCACATACCCCACAGTAGACAGATCCGGGCCCGTTAATGGCATGACACTGATCATTAGGAGTGTACACCTCTCCTGGCTGTTTCATCACATACTCGTGGAAAGGACCTGGATAACGCACACACTCTCTGAAATAGGAATATTGACTATTTGCCTTGATATACCTTTAAACGGACAATATTAGCATTACCCCATTTGATTAACATTATGGAACTCTATATGGACAAGGGAACATGTAATGCCAAATTGTAGCTTATACGAACAAAGGTAAAGGTGATGTAAAAACACTGTCACCTACTGACTAACACAAAGAACTACTGACCAACACCAACACTTACTGACCTACACTTACTCCAACCAATCAATACACCGTTTTACTGACCAGTACCTATACCTACTGAAAAACACCCACACTGACTCACACAAAGGGTGTGGTATAACAGAATGGAAATAAAATCAAAATATAACCCCGAGTAAGCAAACTAAATACATCCACTACCACATGAACCTCTATAACATTCCTATCATCCCCTTAAAATCCCCTACCACAGGTATAACCCTGTCACTCATAGACGTGAGATAAAAGGAGAGAAAAGGTATGGATATTAGCTCATCCTACAGACAAGTATGCACATCGCCCATGAAAGAGTAGGAGTGCTCGCCATACTAAAATATAATATTACTCACTCACTATAGTATCACTAATGAAAAGGGAAGAGGGGGTTTAAGTTTTAGCTGTTAAAGACAAACCCACAAACAAACATATAAAACACACTTATTTTGGCAATTATGTAGTAGTATCTCTGTTTCTTAGAGACCAGGGTAGAAGTGCCACTGGTGACATAGCTTCACTGTTCTTCTTCGTAAACTTCTCAAATACTCTCTTGAGACACCCTGGTCTTTTATTGAGCACTCTTCTTTTTCACATCGCTGTGTATCTAATCCCGGTGTTGGGCCACGATGACTTTACATACCTGAGCCAGTGTGGATGAAACAGGACGCTGGAAATGATAGTATATGACTCCCTTTTTGTAAACATCTTGACATGTGTTAAGAAAATAGATGACTCATGGGACTAAGGTACCAATATACCAATATAAAAAAACGTTCTGTAGTCCCATTAGATTGTATTCACATTCAACAGACCAACAAGGTGACACGAAGAAACTTTAGAATAATCAATTCAACTTAAACGGTTAATTTTAAAGAGTCATTTACACGATTGTGGAAAACGTACAGTTCAACGATTCCATGAATTATTTCGTCCTTGAAATGATTAAAACTTTTGTAATGATGGAGTTTTCAATACCGAAGAAAATCAACACGTGGCGTTCTGACATTTGCCCGAAGAACTTTACTACATCGACGGTATACGAACAGAGCAGTGAGAGAATGTATACGCTTGGTACAAATCCCACTCTTCAGACCCTTTTCATTTGTAAGAAGAAATGCTGAAATATCGTCGGTCTGATGTGGACGTTTTACAACATGTTTGTGGAAAATTTCGACATTTCTTTCTGAAGCAGGAAGGCATCGATCCCTTGAAGGAAGCTTCCACAATTGCCAAAGATTAGTGTACCGAATGAACTTATGCACGAGAACAAACTAGTCATCGTACCACCTCCGACGATTTTCAGTCAAAACTTTGCGTTGGTTACATTACTTGTGCTAAAGTCAATACAAGTGGATAGCACATGCTAGAGGCGGTGGTGAAAAAATGATTAGATCTTATTCTGTCGATGGTTAGGATTTGGAAAACCCACAAATCAGGTACTAATTTCACGGATATTTATTTCATGGATACCCCCAGTGTTATTCTCACCGGAACTGAAAGATCCCTTTGACCGGGTTTTACCATGGAAGATTTGTAGACGTTAGAGCATGAAAAGTTAATGACATCGAATGAGGGATATATGTAAACACGACTACAATAGATGTTTAACAAAAAAAAAAAAAAACAGATTCAGAATTTGAACGCATCGTCGAAGACTACGACGTGACGGACATCGAACCTTCAAATCAAAGCGCCTGTTTGTTTAGAGAACGGACGAATACCACGAAGGAGACCAGTCTCAAAGAGAAACAAGTTCAATATAAACTTGAGTGTTCGTTGTACCATTGGGTGTGTATATATACTCCATCTCCTCCCGGTCACCCTGCAATTTTGAGAAGACACATCGACGTCGAACACGTCATGCGACAAGACTGATGCTATGTCTTGCTACAAGAGTGATGAAGACAAGGGTAGGATTTGTGAAAAGATCACTTACCCCACTGTGAAAAATTGCAGTTGTGAAACTTTTGGTCATATCCAAGATTATGCACATATTTCTAAGTTTACCAAACCCACCTAAAACTAGGATTCAAGACCCAGACGCACTTTTCCATACGTTTGGTGGAAAATATACAATCAAAAGAAACATTTTCTGTAAAAAGTATTTTTAAGGAGGTTTGAAAATGATAAATATAAACATGTGTGTGCATTCTTTGAAAATAAATTGGGTGACGAAACTTAACACCTCTGAACCTAAATGGAAATATATTTTAACAACTTCCACTCCAAATATAGAAAAATGTTTTACTTTCGGCATACATATTTTCACAGAATTGATAAATACTTTGAATACATTTTGGACAGATGCATTTGCAGCATATATTGAATTACATGATAAATTTAGCGTAGAGGTCTTTCTCAAAACGCCAATATGGATGAATCCTAATATTAAAGTTGACAATTATAGTGTTATGTAGATGCTCTGGGTGAAAAAGAGACAGGTGTATCTAAACGATTTAGTTAACGAAAATTGTTCATGGATTAATATAGGTGAATTTTGTAACAAGTCTAAAATGCATGTAAACATTTGAGAGTTTCAATGCATGCTGAGTGCCATCCAATCTTGATCTAACACATCTAATATAAACATCAATTGTAATATATATATATATATATATATATATATATATATATATATATATATATATATATATATATATATATATATATAGATAGATAGATTTGTCCTTTTTATACATAAATCTTTAATGTTGTTCATTAAGGGAATATAAGGGTGTAAAGGCTTGCATACAAAATTTAAAGATAAAACTTCCAGGCCAACATCACTATTGAAATGATATCAATCATATGAGATTATAGATGAGAGTGACTGGAATTAATACTTGCTCTTGCTTGTAAATTAACTAGATGTACTAGACTGATATGGTTTCAACCTAAAATAATGCATACAATTTGACAAACAGATAAATATTTTAACAAAATTGTAATAGTCCCTACAAGCATGTATCCTTTACGTAACGACTCCTTAAAAACGTTATCTCATCTATGTTGGAACTCTTCCACAACTGAGTCAATACTTTCTAGTTTAATTGGGGGACATGGAACAAGTGTAATCATCTGCACAATTTTCAAGTTTCACAAAGAGAGATACAGTGATCAATATCTTTGTGTTGCAACTGAAATCATATATGTATAAATGTAAACTCAACAGCGTTAGACCGAACATAACTCACTTAATCAAAGAAATGAAGTTTTACCACATGTGAGAAAAAATATTTCGCTTATATAAATTGTACATGGAATAGGTTTGATGACAAATGGGAGCTATATAAATATCTTTTCGAACGATTGGTGTTATGCTTATAAAACATAATTATAATTTTGTTCAGTATATTATAAAGGAAAAGAATGTTCACTATATAGCAGTTGTGTATACACATATATAGAGTAGAGCATTTTCAAAGATGTTACTATTCTAGATTGCGAAAGTACTTTTTGTCTCCTAATTATTATTGTTTTTCTCAAGGAGATTAGTAGTAAAGAAAAATAATAATTTAAAATGATAACATAATGCAACTATTACCAAATGAATGAATAAAGCGTCTACGGTATAAAACGTTCGTAATAACAAGTGACTGTTCTCTCCCCTATAAATTAGCCTATATTACGTTCTGTATTGGTTTACAATTAGGATATAATACTATGTATTAGCGCTAACCATTATTCCCTGTAAATTAACTCATACTAATAATGAATTGTGAGGTAGTCCGTGGAATTCTACCTAAGTACGGAGAATGATAAAAATGATATGGTATTTTTAAAACAAATGGTATTGGATGGTTCATGAATTTGGAGAAAAATTATTTGACACGCTCTCTCATTTTCTCTTTGTCGATATTTGAATTGAATTTCTAAGGGTGATGGTTTCCTCCGCGTGATTCCTCCTCACCTGCATTATATCCTTCCTTTGTACTATACATTTGGGATGTTTTCTTTTATGTCCGCACTTAAAGCGTATAAAGCTTTGCCTTCACCAGTTTTGCCATCCATCGTTGACTCGTCAAGAATGACTCACTATTACTAAGTAGAAACGTATAGTAAAGCCATCGGCTTGATACAGAGGCTAGAGCACCTCCTAGGTCGGGTTGAGTAAATGTAGTTATATCCGAACAAACGTCACCTAAATCGGGAGGTTGCCAGATCAAAAGTGCATGCGCTTAGGATAAACTGGAGAGGGAGCGCAAGAAAATGGATAGGGAGCAAGAACGCGTCAATGAAATGTGGGGGATAGTTCAACAGTATCCGAACAGCTCCTGAGGCAGCAAGAGTCAGAACAGGCCGTGATCTCAGTATATGGAAGATTGGGAGATGGAGGGGGGGGGGTAGATCAGCGTAAGTTTACACTGGCAGTCTCCATCTTCATCAACCCATGGAGTAGTGACCAATGCACCATAAACTTTAGAGCCTGTAGAGCTCGGCATGGGAATTATGGTTACTAGAAAAGAAACGAAGTGACCAAACAAAACCAAGGACCTATCCCATGGCCACACATATCTCACTGAAACAGAGATACTGCTCAATAATTGCAAAAATGTGTGATTTTATATGTTTAAGTGTTTGTCCTTAACAGCTAAAATTTAAACCTTTCTGCCCTTTTCATGCGTGATAATATAGTAAATAATTGTAGTGGGTGATTTGTCTGTTTGTGCATATGTGTAAATGGTTTTATCCTTTTCTCTCCTTTCACGTCACTTCTATGGTTATAGGGGTTATAGGGGATGTTTTTCTATTTGTTTATATGGGAATTGTAGGGAATTTAAAGGGGTTATAGGGGTATTAGGGAATTTAGTTTTGTTTATTGGTGGTTTAATTTCTAATTTATCCCCTTTTTAATATCCTACCCTTTGTGCGAGCCAGTTTGGGTGCTTGTCAGTGGGTATGGGTGCTGGTCAGTAAGACGGTATATTTATTAGCAGGTGTAGATGTTGGTCAGTAGGTGTTTGTGTTAATCAGTAGTTTTCTGTGTTGGTCAATATATGTCAGTGTTTTTACATTACCTTTCCCCTTGTCCATGTACGATCACATAATGTTTAACACATGCACAATTTTCGCAAAACATTTTCATTGCACGTGAAGAGTTCCATAATGTTAATCCATTGGGATAATGTTAATATTGTCTGTAAAACGGCCCATCATGTTATTCATATTGACTAATGCTAACTGTCCATAGTCGATATAGGTTCCTATTTCAACATGGAGGCCTAATACATTTATATATTTGATAAAATAATATGATAACTTACTTGATAAACTAACGTACCTAACTTCTTATATATATACCTATATATCTACTAACACCTTTCTTCACTTATACCTACCTAGATAACAACTAATATGCATTCGTACATATGATTGAATGTTTTCGCACAGGCAGAAAGACAGACGCACATATACATATTTGATACAAATGAGCATATACACACAGACATATATCCCTGTAAATGCATCTTTCTCACGAGGACAAGTTGTATTTATATTTATTATTTCGACATTGCTTCTTAATTGCAAAGGTTTCAATTTGACCGGTTCTCCCAAAGTGGGCTCGTAAAATTGTGTTCCTACTAAAGTGGTACTGGTCAAATCAGTCACTCGTATCAGAGGAAGTCTGAAACGAATGCAAGTTTATAATGTTATATGTCTCAATATAAATTGTACATACTTGTCCTTTAGATTCCTCTTGAACGCTTCCACTGAGCAGTTGGAGAAAATCCAGAGGTTTTTGGATAATGGCCTATCTGGGTTGACTTCTGGTTCTTTGGAAGTCATAATAAATAAATCATCAGCCTTGCAAGCTGTTGCATTTTTTTCGCCGTCGTGACTTGCTCCAAGACTGGAAATAACAAGCAGGCAAGACGCATGATTATAAACCTGATTCAGTGCAGTTTACACACACACACACACACACATATATATATATATATATATATATATATATATATATATATATATATATATATATACTGTTACTAGAATATGGGCATTCAGCAAGAAACAATATGTAGACTACTTTCCGATAGTAGTAGTAGAATAATGCAAACATAAGCTTTCTTCTTAATAAACATACAAGTATTTACCATTTTGTATACGTAATTGACTATTAGAACACCTGAATTTAGACAGCGTAATGCGATCACTAAGAGGTACTATTTATAGGTACTTTTCCAAAGTGAAAACATCCTTTAATATTTTGTAGGTTATGCTTTAAAATAATTTAGAATGTATGCATTATATTTTTGCAGATATTCATATTTAATAATATCTTCAGTTTTAATTTTCGACAGTGTATGTAGTAAAAACTATCCTGCTGCTATATACCATATAGTCTTTTTTCAGAAAACAAATATTGTATTTATGACTGAACAATCTAATTATACTGCAAGGTGGGAATGTTCACCTAATCGCATTTTTGTTTCCAGATGCGTATCGTCGGTCACCCGGTCTCATGGTGGCCTAAATAAGTCACTTCTGTGGATTATACTATACACCATATATAATGTAAAGTCTTTTCAGCATACACATCTCAACCAATTTTCATCAACATTTCACAACTTATTTCATAGTTCTCAGATAATTAATATTATCTTTCCTTACGGAGAAAGAAAAAAAAGAAACGATTGTGTAAACATAGTTACAAAAACAAGTGGGCTGAGCATTTTCCTGAAATCCGATATGTCAGTTGATTATCTAAGTTTATTTATATTACATTGATGGAATAGTAGGTATTTTCGATGTCTCATATGATACCGTGATTAGTGCTTGAGATACAGGAAACCGGAAATCAGGAAGAATCCATCGCCTTTGGATTGGCGGCAACTGGTAGTTGCTCGTGTGGAAATCAGGAATCCAATATGGGCACCAGAAATACTAAGCGAGTGAACGTAAATGCGGGAGACAAATTGGGAGCCAAGAGTTGACTTACTTGTGTCCAAGTTCGTGTGCTGCTGTGAGCGTCGTTAAAAAATAATCACTTGCATGGACAAGCGAAAGTCTTTGACCAACGTCACATACATTATTATCAACAGCAACTCCTGAAAGGCAAAAAACAAAAGAAGACTAATGTTTAATGTATACTAATTTATTTTATTTATCTGAATAACATGGCATTCAACATGAATTTTAATCAATTCATTGCAAAAGCAAAACATATAAACGTGTGAAACACAAAGCTAATATCACAGGGATTACTTCGACATAACCAGGTATACTAATATACATATAATGACAACACAAAATGCCAATAGCGATATTTGTTGGCCCGAGTGTGTGTGACTATGGAACTGGATTTAATGCCAAGATAAATACATGATTCGTTACATTAGCTTAGAAGTTTATTTAAACACTCCTAGATACTGCTTAAATGTGTCTTGTACGTATGAAAACAAATTATATGCAAATTACATCCAAGCTTCCTAACAACTATCAAAACTTCGAGTCACATTCAAACGACTGTCATCTTTTCGCTTAACCGCAATAGACTTAACAACGTTCAAGGACGGGTATTTACTGCTCTCAATGCTGAAACAGTTATGGCATAATTACATTCTCTGCGTGGTTAAAGTTGTCGATTGAAGAAAATAAATTAGATATTATCCTATACAAAAGTGTTATACAGAATAACTTCAGTAAATATCGATTTTTCTACCCGTTACACACTTCATAAAATAAGTCAACCTATTAGCATCAAGCAGAATTAGTGCCTGAACTACTAGGTTAGGATCCTTGAAACAGTTTCAGCTCTGACTGTGATTGGCTAAAATTAGCTTGTTGTAAAAGTGTTACTACCCTACATAAATTCAAGATATAGTATAACACAACTATCAAGTCTAGATAGCACATCTACTGCGTTCCTTCAAAAAAAGCACCCAGTTAGTTGGATGCATTAAAGGACGTTAAATGATTGTAGCTATAGTACGAATTTGCACAAATGTAAGTCATTTGGGATCGGAGGCAACATCACGTAACTTAGATTATGACCTTTCCTTACAGTATTACATATTTACATATATGCATGGATCGCAGGATAATATCAATATGATTCAGTACAGTCAGTATGTTACTTGGAAGCCAATTTTAGAAATAACGGAAAGAGAGATAGAGACAGGCATAAGCAAAGACATACAGACAGACAAACAGACAAATTAGCCTGACATATTAGCAAAAAATAGTATTGCACACGTAGAGTGAGCATAAGAAACGCACAAACTGTAAACTACTCTAAGCACGTACACAATATATCTGTGGTAGAAGTGATATCAACATGCAAAAGCTGAAGCTTGATGTATGCGAAAATTCTGAAGTTCAAAAATATAAGATATTGTTCAGAAGTAAAATGAAACTAACCCGAGACCTGTTTGAAGTAGTCGCTCCGTAATTTGTATGTTACCAATTCTCAAGGTGAAATATTCAGATATTTCTTTATCTTGCGCCTCTTCTGATTAATCTCAGATATGTGCCAATAATTGGCAACTACATACATGCACCCGTGCATACATACATACATACATACTTACATGCATACATACATATATTGAAACCTATCTAAACCGGCCCCTTTATAATCCGACGTCATCTTCATACTGGCCAAATGTGTTGGTCACAATAAGGTAATTTTAGCACTAATTTAACCTCCAAATACTTGCCACCTCTTTACAACGGCATACATTGTTTGCCCCTATCTATCTAGTTATCGTCATACTTTCCCTAGTGACCATTTGCATATATGTAAAACCTAGGTCAGGTGCTTCCAATAATATATAAACCAATGCAACTTTGCCTTTATATGACAGGTATGTACATAAAAATACCACATTCGGCTGGACTTCGGAGTGTTTATTGATTTGTGACAGCTGCATCTTGACAATATGATATGTGGAGATACCGCATGTCACATAATGTGTTTGTTATTTAATTTAAAGCCTGCCCTCACAGGAATCATAATATTAATACAAAGTAAAACCTCAACAACCACGCCGGTTATAAGACCACCCGACTGAAACGACCACGCTGATTATAATATATATATATATATATATATATATATATATATATATATATATATATATATATATACATATGTATATATATATATATATATATATATATATATATATATATATAGATATATATATATACAGTTACTTGAAGTGTAATTAGATTTAACGAATGAAAGCATATGAAAAAGGTGAAACCTGTCTTGGTTTCCTTTACAGCGTGGTCTTTGAAGACATATGATATGCAATTGTAATGCGTGTTTTTCTTATACATGTTAAATGTGAAAAACAGACTCAAATTTTCTAGTGAGTTTTATAGTTTGTGCCTTGAGGTATTACTTTATGTCTTTATGCAAAAATAAAATCCTCACAAATATCGATAATTATGACTTCTAAATGTGATTTCGTAGTTGCAATGAACATATACTTGGAAAACATAACCGATGCAATCAGTAGGAGACTGTTTGGGTGAAAATCACCCGTTCAAATTCTAAAATCTTTAATGACTGTACGTGTTATACTGTTTGAAAATGTTTACTACCAAATACTTTGAGGAATCTGGAGCATCCCATCGGTTGTAATGACTCCAAAATAAGAAATACATTTGTCACTGGCATGTATTAAGCATAGCAAGAATTTGTATGACAAATTATTTATCGAGAGAGAGTGAGAGAGAGAGAGAGAGAGAGAGAGAGAGAGAGAGAGAGAGAGAGATAGAGAGAGAGAGAGAAAGGGAGAAAGAGAAATAGAGTATACTTACCGAGACTAGTGTTGTTTTATTGAATTATCAATTATTTATTGAGAGAGAGAGAGAGAGAGTATACTTACCTTCATTAATGTTGTCTAGAGAACCGTCATATAAGATGTACCTAAACATAAAATATTTTTTTATGTGCACTTGTATAATATGCTTTTTGACAAACTGGCAAAACATGTAATCCTCATTTACAGACAAACCAAGGCATTCATAGTTAGATTTTAGGAAAAAAACATTAAAACATATGCTGAAAACTTGAACATTTTCCATTATAAAAGGTAGGCATTGGCATAAAATCATTAAAATGGATTGCATGGATAAAAAGATACAAATATTAAAAGGGCGAGCTATAACAAAAGGTTATCTCATTCCTACACATTTATGGCATAATCTGCCATTTGAGAAATCCGTGTGGAATAAACCTTCCCCACCTGACTCGAAATTGACAGCCCTTTGACTTTGATCCAACGAATGTCCATTAGAATATTAGCACATATCATTGATCCGTAATTAGCAGTTTAACCTCATTATTTGACAGATAAATGAGAGAAAGATGGCACATTTTGTGCCTTGTTATTAGATATGGAAAATTCCAACCATTGTATAGCTTGTAATATGTTACGATGAATCGTGCATGACCCTGTACCGTATGAATCTTTCTGTGCAAAAACGAGAACAGAAACGGTCATGACATCTACATAAGAGGCTTTCAGTCTTTGTTATTTTAAATATTTGATTATAGATTTTATTTATGCCATTTGCTAAAATAATTCGTTATATATATATATATATATATATATATATATATATATATATATATATATATATATATATATACATACATACATTTGAGTGATCTACTGATTTCTTATATGGCGGATTGACACGCACAAAGAACAATTACATGGACCAAATATATCCATTCACGTTCTGTTTTGTTTCGATGAAACCGATTTGGTTTGGTTTTTTCATAACAAAAATGAAAAATTAGGAAAATGCATATTTTATTTACGGTTTTGTGTTTCTGATTGTTCTTTGCTTGCCAGTGTGTTTAAAAAGGTATACTTAGATCTCAAAAGCACTTGTACAGTTTATCTGACTTGGTCCACGGTACCTTGGTATGTTTGTTGTCTGAATAATAACCTATGACAAGAACTTGTAAGTTTATCTTGGAAAATAATTTCGATTAACATATGATTTATTTTAGATTTGGACTCAATGGAAAGTTTAGTACTGAAATAATTGCTTAAGGAGTACTTGTGGGCTAACGATCTTTTGATTCCATGTTTAAGAAATGCTGTTCATGAATCAAGTTTCTCAAACAAATAGCCAGTCTAAAAATCAGTCTCACAGTGCACTCACGCCATCTTGCGACAGACAGGAATGATGGGCGAGTTCTTGTGATAGTTTTGGGAGATAATCCTAACGTTGCGAATGTATTGACGTCAAGTGGAATACGCTCAGATTATTTCTAGAACACTTCCGAACATATTATGAAATATCTGTCAAAGGTACCTTTTGTCACTTTTGTTCTTTACGCTTAATATCTTTGTAAAAATGTGTAGCCCACGGAACACTACAGTAACACTGGTATCCAAAATAAATTACTTCTGATAAATGTATTGTTGTTTTCGCAATTAGAAAGACCCAGAGTCCTTGATAAAGGCAGACAAAAGTAGCAATAACTCTGACAAAGAACAACAAAGAGACAAAACGGAATGAAATCACATAAAGCTATTATGTGTTAAAGAAAGCACCAAGTGCAAAAAAAAAGAAAAAACAATATAGTTCACAGAGATTGGCTTTCATCAAAGGGGTTATGTGTCGGGAGATATATCTTCGAAACACATCATTTCGCTACATTTCTTTGTAGCGACTTGCAGCTCCTTCTGCTTGAAAAACACAACAGTATATGGTACAGCTCGTAGCAAAACTAATATGGAAACCAGTGATTACATTATTTCATGGACAGTTCGGTTCATACTTGCTATGAGCGGACCTCAACATTATCGTATTGTAGTATAAAGATTGGGAAATCGTCTGTTTGATGTTTATTTGACCATATAGGCTATGGGAGTGATTGGAGTTGACCTATAAACAAGATAAACCAACACAAAGTCAGATGTATTTAGTCTATATCAGTGAAAGGATAATAACATAAATTTAGTTATGGTTAGGAAATATTAAATACCATCTGATATACCATAAAACTTAGATATCACTTTTTGATCGCATTCCTAGTGTAACCAAGGGAACAAATATCCAAGCGTAATTTAGAAAACAAAAATACCACAATATTGTCAGTAATGAGTAACTCAACTTCGAAAAATCTATAAAATATATGCTTTGCAGGTCTTCTCTACCTTAAAGGCGTTTTGGCAGTTTGCTTCATTTTATGTTGTGTATACGCACTTGGAAAGATCAGACAGTATTTACAACAAGGAATTGAGTTTTGAGACACAAAAGTTTCTGTTGTATTTCGTGAGCTACAACTATTCATCAAAGTGTTAAACTATAATAAGAAAATAGGGAAAATGTATATTTTGCTTATCATTTTGAAACGTGTTCCGCGAGTAATTTTCGGAGTATTCCGCTAGTAGTTATTGTATCCTCAACGTTAGGGTTTTACCCGGGGTACACACACTAACCTTGTAAATAGCATTGCGTGATCGAAGCTTGGTGCATATCTCTGGCCTATGTCGTTGTCCCAGAGTGAGAGATCCAAAATATAGTGAAAATAATCAATATAGTTTTGTCCGTTATCTGCAATCACTTTAGAATGATTGTGTTTGAAGCTACTGTACATCTTTAAAGAAAAAAGAAACAAGTGGAAACTATCTAGCAATTGCGGAAAAAACTGTTTTCCTAAAAGAGAAAAAATGGTGGGGAAATAAATTAAAGAGCTGCATAATTTTTCCGATTAATTTCCTAATTTAGTATTAAAATGCGTACAAAGCTAGACAAACAGATGACAGGAAAAAAGTTGCATATTTTTTATTTCCATTTATTTTCCCAGTACATGGGTAGCAGTAAGTCAGGCAACATCCTACATGCTACGTTGTAAAATATGGCCTAAGGTATAATGATTATTGCTAATATAAATACCAAAAAATCATGTAATATACGGAGAGAAAGATAGAGAGAGAGAGAGAGAGAGAGAGAGAGAGAGAGACAGAGAGAGAGAGATTCTGGTGGTCAAGTATGCTATTCTATATTACATTTAGATACCAATAACTAGACACAAAGGAATTTTTCAGTATATAAATTATATTTTAAAGATAAAACATCTATTATATATGCATCAGATTTATGAATTCATTTCATTATGTTCAGGTAATATGTACATATCAATATACTAACACCAATCACATTGTTTCCATCTAAAGAAAAGAACGTTCTCAGTCTATATATATATATATATATATATATATATATATATATATATATATATATATATAAAGATAGATAGGTAGATGGATAGATATATAGTCTAAAGTCTATGGCTCAAAGAAACCAAGACTATCTTTAAAACTGCCACTTTTTACAGCGATGATTTTTGCAACCCCATACTGCTTTTTAAGACATCTTTTTCATAATTGTAAACATGTTGTCTTTTTCAGACACATTTTTATATATACATTTTTGTTTTTAATTATATGGTATCCAACCTTGATTATGCTTGTTCTGACTCTGGCTCAATAAATCCAAAATTACATTTTATAACTTAATTCTGTAATGTGTGTCAAAATCGTCCTTTTTGTAGATATTCCCCCAAAATATGAGAATATTTCCGGATTATGTTTGCACAGAGGGCTGGTAGTATCATTAAATATACCAATGTACGTAATATCCTATGTAATTTTATACAAGTAAGTATTAATACATAATATCCTAGGTAATAATTTATACCGGAAACATTATTAAGTAGTATCCCATGTAATGTTAGTCAAGTAAGTATTAGTACGCAATATCCTATGTGAGTTTAGTCAATTAAGTATTAGTACGTAATATCCTATGTAATTTTAGTCTATTAAGTATTAGTACCCAAAGTCCTATGCAATGTTAGTCCATTGAATATTAGTACGTAACATCCTATGTAATTTTAGTATAATTAAGTATTAGTAAGTAATATCCTACGTAATTGTTGTCCATTAAGTACGTAATATCCTATGTAATTTAAGTCAAGTAAATATTAATACGTAATATCCTGTGTAATTTTAGTAAAGTAAATGTTAGTACGTAATATCCTATGCAATTTTAGTCAAGTATATTAGTACGTAATGTATGATGTACATTTTGTCAATTAAATATTAGTACGTAATGCCTTATGTCAAAAGTTATACTTAATTCACCAGGGATTAGTATCTGTGGTAAGTTTCTGGCTGCGAGGGAAAACACTTTTCCAAGGAAAAGAAACTAATAATTTAATACTTCTGTCATTAGTCAATATACTGGGTGCTTCTGGTTCCTTTTAGCACTGGGACCGAAGGTCCTAGATAGGTGGTTAAATAGTGTCAATACGAGAGTTGTTAGCTCTGCTATTCTGTTATAGGGGTCAGAATTATTTTTAAATGTTTACTCAACATTGTTTTTTTTCTTCTGTTTGTAACGTACTTACAAACATATATACCAAAACTGTAAAATTGTTCCACCTATAAATCAATCAGTGATTGAAGCCAGTTTAATCTTACAATTGTTGCATGAAAGGTGCTATGAGAAACATAAGCTTTGTCGTGACGGAACCTATATCTCTTCTAAGAAGATTATACCATTAAACCGGGGTTCTATTCCCCAACTCTTTTTTTTCTAGATGACTGAAAATCTGGGCAGAAGGACTTATCCTTTATTCAGTTAAACTTGTATCATAGATTTATATGGATAATACAGAATAAGTTATTGCACTTTGAAACTTTGCCACCCGTCCTTTGCCATTCAAACATCAAGGCCATACTGATCTTCGTTGATGAGATGAATCTGTCAATTGTCGCTGAACTAGGTGGGCCGTACTGGAGAATTATCAATTGTAATGTACAGTGTATAGACTTGTTTGTCAATTATCTGAACGATTGCTTGTATCAAAACTAGTACTTCACAGTCTCTTCGTCTGCTTAAAGGCCTTAGAATCGTAATTACCTCTCCTCAATCTGATTATATATCAGAATGTTACATTTGTTATAATAGAGGATTTACATTAAATCACGTGTCCACGGCAAAAAAATGTATACTCTATCGCAAGCACTCACGAACGAACATGAATCACAAGTTCAAACAATTTCTTACCTTGAAATATATAAACCTAGAAAGGATGACACTGATTGATATTTTTCTATTTTGTATTCCTTTGTAGCGCAGATTTACCTATGACAAAATACAAATACATTATTTCACAATGTTTATATTGTACGATATCAACATGAAAATGTAAAAAGAATCTTCAGAGGATGTACAAGTATAGCATGCATAATTATCTAAGTTTGGCATAAAAAGAATGCTACATTTTTTAAAGAAAGATGAAATTTCTCTAAACAGGACACAATTAATATCAAACGTTTGTCCGTTTCATGTAGTTGGCCAATATATGAACATCTGCTTATTACCATAACTGTCTTTTTGAGAAAATTTGTTTCCCAATGCATACAGAGGTGGCCGGCTGAAAAAGAGACCCGTTTATCGAGGATCCTTCTTATGGAAGTTTAACTGTAATTACTTATATAAAATATATAATAACGCCAATTGCCCACTATTGTTAAAGAAAGTAAGTCAAGTGAGATGCATCCAACTAACTAATATATCTTCCCTATTTAGGCAATCAAAAAAGATCTTGATGCCTTGCTGGATCTTGCATCGTTCCATTCAAAATTATCATTTTCTTTTTTTTTAAATATGTAGTATGTAAATTAAAGGAATGTTAATGTATTCTGTGGTTAAAAATTCATTACTTACACCGTTCATAATGTGTGAGAAAGATTCTTTTATCTTTCTTTTCGCTGCACGATTTATTGAAACGGGGTTGGAGGAGTTTACCATCGATTCATATCTGGAAGCAGAGATGATATATATATATATATATATATATATATATATATATATATATATATATATGGGTACTTATTGCATGTGTATGCTTTTGTTTATGACAAAAGGGACGTAACATATGTACTAGAAATCGATCATTGATCTCATTCTCAAGAAATAAATTATAGGATTGTAATTATCACAGTGGGTTCAACATTAACTACAGCTTTAAATTGCATTGCAAATTGCAAATAAAATAGCACTTGAAATTCGCTCAAATCGCCTATGGGATCCTTGTTAATACTTGGACACTCAACTATTCTGTGCAATTTGTGACACATAATCAAAGCAACTTTGTCCTGTTTTCCGGATAAACATTTCAACAAACTTTGCTTTGAAGCACTGGAAGGGATATATATATATATATATATATATATATATATATATATATATATATATATATATATATATATATATATATATATATTAAGAGAGAGAGAAGAGAGAGGGAGAAAGAGAGAATTCAGTACAAGTAAGATGGACGGGTAAATAGGCCCGTCTGCATATATATAGACATAGGGATGGATGTATAATTGTACGTTGATGCATAAATATAAATATGTGTTTGTTTACGCTGAGAAATTATTGATAGTTTTATATAGATAACTGGATAGATAAGCAAGTTTTCATGTCAAGAGATCACTTACAAATCCCATATTCCTGAATCTATCAGCACGGCGACCTTGACATAGTAGTCTTTCTTTAGCTGGCGAGCTTTATCTGTGTATATAATTTGCAATGAGAAAACACATTCATGTTATATAGCCCAGGCCTTTAATAATAAATATAAATTTGAATCATTTTGTATATATAGTTTCCATGTAAAATGGTATATTATTCTGTACTAAAGGTATAGTCTCAGAAGGCATGTAATGCTTAAGAACATTTAAGGCATATACTGTATTAAGCATTGTGCTCGTGGGTTATCTTACCATATTCATATATGATCTTATCTTACCATCTTTATACGTGATAATATTGCACCATCACCTTTGTTTCTTTCACTAAAACTGTTCTCACCTGTTGCCGCTCTATTGTGAAAAGCTAGTACATTTTGGGACGATAACGTAGCGTTTGAGCGAGAAACATGGGTCTGTTTGTGCTGTTCTTCGAAACGTCGGACAAGAGCTGTAAGTTCTTGTTCAACTTTTTTCTCATTGACCTTTCCTGCATCTGCAAGATGAAATATTCTTTATCAAATAGAAAGACGGGGAGGTAAGCTTAATTTTATTTTCTTGCATTTTGTCACTATTCTATACCTTGAAACAAAACGAAAATCGAATAGGGTTTTAAATGAGGGTCACCCGAGATGGAGAGAAATCATAGTGATATTTCCATCATTTCTCTCGATCTCAGTTTTCTTTTAAATCAAAATAACGAAATTCATTAAACTGATACAACGACATATAGTAATCATAGCGTAATGATACTTATAACAGAAAATATATCGTAAAATAAATAAAACAATGATTAGTCATATATATATATATATATATAATATATATATATAATATATATATATATATATATATATATATATATATATATATATATATATATATATATATATATATATATATATATATACGTCCTACTTTGTCCGCCGTATTACTGTGATCGTGCAATTGTGGTCAGGAAAGAACTTACACCTTCGTGGGGGATTTGCAGTAAAGAAAAGTACAAAAACATGATTCTGCAAATTCTATGCTCAAAATATAATACGATATTGCAAACCTTTATGTTCAACGGAATTTTCTCTTTGGATATATGCTTGGTTCTGAAGAACGTATCGTTTGGCAAAAATACCTGGCACCTCAAACAAGTTTCTTGATGTGACTTTTGTCTCCGCTGGTCGAAGATCGTAACTACTGTCTCCGATTTGTATATTTCCGTTCTAGAATATAGACATATTGGTATATAATCAAAACGATAAATCAGATTGGATTTATTCTGTCTCTAGTTATCCCTTGAATAAATTATCCTTTCATTTTAAACAAGTAATGGTGTTGTTTTGACTAGTAGCTGAAACAATTATACCAATTATATAAATCCGGTGATATCTAGATTAATACAATTTATTTACAAGAGATGATAAACTAAAGTCAATATGAAAGGCACAAGAGATAACATATACATCAATTGGTGTCCTTTCTGTTTATACTAATCTGCTTTATACACCGCATACAAGTTTATACGACACGGTACTATATGTACTATCGCTATACTCATCTATATACCTAACGAGGTATGAATATATATAGCAAGGTATAAAGTGGTATTAAAATATAACGTGCTTGATATAAATGGATTGACTAGAAGAGACAATACCTAAGAGAATAAGTGCAAACGTACCTGCAAAAGTGTCTGAAATGCTGCCTTAAAGCATAGCTAATATATTGACTAAAATGGTACGTGAAGAACCACTGCCGAAAAACTATTATCCATAACTGAACCAATACCTAATATTTTACTTATAACTGAATTAATACCTAAAGTTGTACATATAACTGTACCCGCGATTGAAACCCAAACCAAATGTCGTGTCAATACCCAAAACTGAAGCAAACATTGTGCCTAATGCATCTCCTAAATTATCAAAATACGTGAAGAGCAAGCGTATATTTTGCGAGAAAGAAGTAATGGTAAACAATATAAGCAAACACAAGAAGACATGCCTTAAAAGTGGTAATAATAGTGATATCTGTGGTAATTATAGTTGCAATTTTAAACCCTCTAGCTGACTCTAATCCTGACTCTATTGACTCGGATCATGATTATGATAATAACCATGACAATCTCTTTGAAATACCATATTATAAATATATACAAAATATTTGGATACCTAAATTTATATTATATTCAAACAATTATCAAATGCTGATAATTATGCTTGCCCAACAACACAATTTACTCCACCTGTTAATACCAGTATTACATACGTGCTCAGAAACATGCAGATATACTATTCACAATGCCAATGACAACGGCAAATGCTTTACTACACTCAGGTTGCAAAACAAAACATGTGTTAAAATATTAGTATCGCGCTTTGCATGCGTGTACATCAGCCATGGACAATACATTTTGTTTCTACAGTAATTGCAATTTAACTCAGATCGACAGCAATATCACAGTCAATACTCCAATGGAATACGAACAAGTTTAAACTTAAATACAAGCATGTTGGCAAGACGAGCCCATGTTTTAAAAATAGATGATTTAACGGTACATTTATTTATAGTATGGTCATTTAAACAACGTTCTTTTACTGCAAGCGCACTGATTTCTCATTCAATCGTCTACTTTAAACTGTGGTTTCAAGTATATATTAAGACTATTTTAAAACTATATAATTGGAATATTTAAAACTATATATTTGGAACTATCTATTTGGAATTTTTAAAAACTATATATTTGGGACCTTTGAGAGGATTTTTTTCAGGGGGACTTGGTAAAGACATATATTTGGAAGTTTTGAGTGCTTATATATATGAATTTTTCATTCTTTAGAGGAATTTTTTAAAACTATATATTTAGATTTTCAGCTGATTTTTTCAGGGGGATTTTTTAAAAGAAATTTTGCGTGTAAATTTGGAATTTGTCTGGGCTATTTTTAAGGGGCGATTTCTTAAAACCATATTTGGGATTTTGCAAAACTATATATATGGATCGTTTGTAAAACTATAGATTTGGAATTTTATTTACAAGTGTTGCACATATAATTTATGTGTTGTATACCTTACGAAAATTCGCAAGGATAATTTCTGGATGCAGTTAATATATACATCGAGTTGTGACTCCATACTCACATAAGTTACTGTACCGTCTTTCCTGATATACTTTTGTGTGGGTATAAGGGCGAGGAGCTACTTTTGTTAGGCTTGTATAACCCCATATGATGATTAATACTTTTAATATTATACATGGTGTGTTTCATCTCAACTTTTTAAAATAATGACTCTTGCGTAAAGTTCATGGTACAATTCTTATCTAATAACTGGCGTTGCAACCTTAATAGTTTAACTGTCACCAACCATAAGCGAGTCTATTTTAGATCTGAAATCGACAAATTCTTTTACTGGTTAACCTTTACATTCATTTTGATATTTTCAAACAGCGTGTTTGTTTCCTGCGCTGTATAAAGAATGATCACTAGGATATGCATTTGTTTCGTATTGTGTACTATAGTTTCTACTATCATCTTACATATTTTTTCTGTTCAATTATAATGTTAGACTACCAGTGCCAGTATAAACCAATTAAACACTGTTTCCATATGATGCTTTTAATTTATTATAATAAAAGACGTACATGAGCAACTTTAATAAATCCAATATATATTGGCCAGAATAAATTGGTCTGTTTGGCATTAATTTGGATTAATGCGATGGGTAGAGACCAGTTGCTCACCGAATAGTTTTCTTTTTATAAATCTAGATTATGTTACTAATCGCCTGATTTCATCAGTTTCCTGGGACATAACCAGCTCCAAATTATTTCTTTTCTCAGGTTTCTTCATGATTTTCCTAAATAAATAAAAGACTTTTTCAAAGCATTTTTTTATATTAAGCCTTAGGATTAATATTTACTTGAATATAAACAAACATCCAGTTTCTTTGATTAAAATGAAGTACCCTGTGAAGTTTATTACCTTCATACGAAGATTTAGATAAAATTTAGATTGTGATTGTGTAAGACATACTTTTTTCTTATTCATTACATTTGACACCAATTTACCACAATTAATAAAATTATTGCATAAAGCTTGTGCTAACGTGGTACGATAGCCGCTGATAGTTTCCTCTTTAACAGTTAACGTTGCAAGTAATAATGGGTAACAATTAAAGGTTATCATGCAGATGTTTCAGGGTATTCTAAATCAACTCCCAACATAGAATCCTCTGTTGAGTAATCTGGGACATATTCTGGTAATTTATTTGGTGAAATCCATTCAAACCCAGAACAAATTAAGGTTGCGTCATAGTCCAATCATAAAGAGTATTACTTTAAAACAAAAAAAAAATCCAAGAATTATGTTTAGTTTTATCATAATCCCTAAATATTGGAATATTGTATTAACCCTATCTTTTTGATACCATTGAGATACCACCTCTTACTCCTTGTTTTATAAAGAGATGCATATCAATGTCTGCTAATAATTATATTTCAACCGTTGTTATTTTTAATCATGCATTCAAATATATTTCTGTGCTGGATATAAACCATAATTGTTGTCACGGAATAAGGCAAGACAATAATTCGGTTTTGCATTAAACGATGACAATGTATATTTGACTTTGTCGACGCGTACAGCGTTGACTATAGTAGCTTGTTTTTATTACCTTGACATATAGTTACTGAATGAGTACATCTCGTTGTAGGTCGTTTGCAGAGTGATGCCCATGTTTCTCGACATGCACGGGTACTTTACCCTTGGGTGTTGAACGTCTTGTTTTTTTATATATTATAACTAGTAGGGTTTTACTACAAGCGGTACATCATCGCTTGGATCTTGTCAAAGAGTGTCGGTTTGGAACAACAAAACTACAGCCATAGGGGTAAGTGATAACTGTTAAAATAATTTTGATTCCCTTGTACATTTATGCTTTTCATTGTGTTCGTGACATTCTTGTTTTATTATTATCGCAAATTTGATAAAGCTCCGATAGAGAAAATAGCCACGTTTAACCGACAATTCACTGTTATGATTTATTCCTTTTCACGTGTAGGACTCGGAGTAGAAAGTCGCACGTAGAGTGCGGGTTTAATGTATTTTTGTATAACTCATTAGGGATATTGATAGATTGGACTATAGACATTTGTTGAGTGGATATTTATTTATTTCATATACATATATTTGAGTATTTTGTGTGATAGCGTATTTTGTATTATACTCTACCAGTTTCATATATTTGTAGCTGAAACTGGTGGAAGGTGTAGTTGAACCAGACTGAAACTGGTGGAAGGTGTCGTTGAACCAGACTGAAACTGTCGGGAGGTGTAGTTGAACCAGACTGAAACTATCGGGAGGTGTAGTTGATATTTTAACTTGTTAATTACAGGTGTTGTGTGCGGCCTCCATAAATGTATCAGTAATATGACAATATGACCTTATCATCTAATTTCTGGTTACATATATGGCAAACAGTTGCATTTTTAAAGTTAGATCAATCTTTTTTGTCCCTATTACGTTATATGTATTCTGAAAGTACTTCTGCATTTCTTTCATTTCAGCATTTAATGTTTCTCAGGAAGTTTACACCAGCATATCCCCTAAGATGCAAATCCCGTCTCATAGGTTTACCATCGCCTGTTTCAGCATTCAATATTATCCCATAGTTTATACAAACGTTCTAAAATAATGTTTCAGAGTCAGCATAAATTATATATGGGACTTTAATCTGCGTTGTATAGTTTTTAAACTTTATAATTTTTTCCTCTTTGTTCTGGTAATGTTGATTTTTATGTTTTGGATTCAACCCGCACACAATCAATATACTTTTTTTTCTAAAAGGATATCATTGCAAAAAATATACAAACATCGTGTGCATATATATTTCTTTCCCTCTGTGTGCTACTATTATATAATAACCTAGCAATATACTTATTTACATCGTGATTTTTGTTGCGCTATCTGACATCAATATTATTTTTCCATTTTTCTTTAGAGATTCTCTAGATATAACCCTGCATTCAAACGGAGCACATTAACAAATATTTCATTATATAACTTTTCAAATGTATCAATGTTATTTTTAATAAACTGAGAATCTAATATCTCCAAAGTTTAATTTGTTAGCATGATCGCTATATTTTGTTATGCTCTCTGCATAACGAATTGCGGAGTATAATGCCGCTAATACAGACCACATAAAACATGTACTATCATCATTTCTGGATATCAATTCCTGCTTACCTGATGATTTTGTTCGCTGTGGAATGCAACTGTTTTCCCTAATTGGGTTATATTTTGATAGTTTTAATTCAAGGTATATACATCTTTTATAAACCCAACCGGAGCCCAGGCTAGTCAATTATTCAACCTTTTTATTTAAACCAGAAAATTCTGTGTTCAAACTACGAGCTATATCATTCATTCCAAGTAGAGTGGCAGCCTTATTAGCATGCTGTTTATTATTATTACCCACTGTCATTGGGGTTTCAAAAAGATGATCTTTATATTCATATCGTTGAAAATATTGTTTACACTCTATTATAATTTATTATATTATTTACATGTAATTTCCTCCTGAAAATAGTGTCATTATAAGGCTTCATTCTTTTTAGGAATTTATCCAAATCATTGTTATTACACTTATTGTTAGGCGACATATTTATCTCGGCTAATAGATGGCTTGAGACATTTTGTTTTCAAATAAATCAAGTACCTGTGTGTTGTAGTGCTTTGTCTTGGTGCCTGTATTTTGTGGCTGTGTAATATGGTTGCCTGGTGCTGGCGTGGGTGGTTGTGCAGGTGATTGCTGGATGAGTTTTACTGGTGTTAGTATTGGTTGTTGTATAATGTATTTTCTTGTTGCTGGTACTGGAGACTGTGTAATGTGCTTTATTGATGCTGGTACTGGTGATTGTATAATGTGCTTTATTGATGCTGGTACTGGTGGTTGTGTAATGTACTTTATTGGTGCCGGTATCAGTGGTTGTGTAATATGTTTCCTTGGTGCTGGAATTGGTGTTTGTTCAATATTTTTAGTATGATAGGGAATCAATTTAATACACATATTCAATGCAGGCTCATCTATATAGCTGATATTTCTGATATAGTCGTGCTTTTTACCAGCATGATCCAGCAGTAACAAGTTATCATGGGCATGCCTTTTTATACATGGCTTTCTAGCTAATGGTGATATGTTATTTTGGAGAAGGATTCCAAAATGTTTCTCATAATTTCACTAAAAGTTAAGTATACAGATTCAAATTTTAAAAAAAAATCTTCGTTTGAATGCACAGTTCTTTCGATCATCATTATTAACAGCAAAAAGTAAAGTTCAATTTAACCCAAAATATACGCGAGATATATGTTGAAACAGAACTCACTAGGAGAGACAGAAATCTATATAATATACTAGAGGAAGCAATTTTATTAAAACATTTAAGACAATTAGACCTGTAAGCCAGTAATATAGGAATAATATCACCAAAACTTGGACAGCTGGTTAACCTCAAATCTTTATAGTAACTATTAATGATATGTTCACACTACCTCATGAAATTGGTCAGGTGATTAATTTATAGACGCTTGATATTAGTTACACAATGATACACGAGATGTCCCAAATATCAATGAATTTAATCCACCTTAAAGCAGTAAGTTTCGATGACAGCAAAACAATAGTTTCCAGAAAAGGTGTATTATATCATAGAAAATAGTAACCAATAACATATTTGTTTAACAATGTTATTAGCTTATATAATTACTTATAATACAATAATTATATATATATATATATATATATATATATATATATATACATGATAAAAGATGATGTTTATGCTGAGATTGATGTACTTGAATTAAAGTTAACTTTTAAAGGTAGTGAAATATTAGCATTTTTGGTATATCCTCAGTTTATAATGATGTGTACATAGGCATTCGAAATTCTATTTATGGGCTAAATCTTCTTGATGCCAGAATAAATGTACGTTTATTATTTTCAGGTCGTATCCATTTGTCGCAGCCTCCATTTTAAACACATAGTTAATTACTTCCGTGAAAATAATATAATTACACCTTTCCAGTCAGGTTTTATTCCAGGTTATTCTGCAGTTAATCAATTAACATAATTGTTTTACGTACTACATAGCAATAGATTTCTGCAAGGAAATTAGAGTTGTGTTTTGCGACATAAGTAAAGCTTTTGGCCGAGTGTGGCATACAGGACTTGTTCACAAATTGAACGCTACTGGTATGACAGGAAGCCTTATACAATGGTTCTCCAGCTATCTCAAAAACTGAAGACTATTAGTGATACTTCCGGACGTGTTTTCCGCGTGGAGGTATATTAGAGCTGGTGTGCCCCAAGGATCTGTTTTGGGTCTCTTACTTTTCTTGATATACATAAATGATATTGGATATCATATATATGCCAATATAAGTTCATTTGCAGATTAAATGTTTCTTTCTAATCGTATATTATCCCGTCTTAACCGCTCATCTCCCTAACTCTGACTTCGAAAATATTTCTCAGAGGGCAAATATATGTCCTGTATCTTTCAACCCTTCTAAAACTGAATCACTGACAATTTCTAGGATAATTAATAACCCTTCCATCCACCACTACATATGCACAGTCAAATAATTAAGGAAGTTGACGCTCACAAACATCTTGGAATTTTTCTCTCAAATAACTGTTCATGGCACAAACAAATATTGTATATAAAGGAAATGGTCACGAATTAATGTAATGCGTAAACTAAAATTCCAACATGACAGGAAATCTTTTGAAACTATATTTACGTCTTTTATACGACCCATTCTCAAATATGTAATTTGGTTTAGGACAACTGCACATTACTCGATAAAAGTGTTATGTATATTTAATCTATAGTGTGTTTAAATTTTGTCTATGATGGTAAGTTGTACTTTAGATTCTGGTCACTTGTACACAGAGATTTGATTTCAAGGTCAGTCTTGTTTACAGTTAGACTGTTTTTTTCCACTGGATTGCATCATATCCTGTCATGATATTGGTCAAGTTAAAATGTGTATAAATATGGATTTGGTATAATTCATTCCTGTTTTAGATCAGTCGGTGGAAATCCATTTGAGATAGGATTTTACAGTTTGTGCCGTTGAAATCAGATGTAAAACGAGAGGAATTATTTACTTAATATATTCATGGGAATTACTAAAGTGCTCATTGACTTTTGAATTAACACACGACTTTGGACTTTTGCAAACTCCTTCAAAGACATTCTATATTGTATCACAGTGCCATATCAGGACATTCAAGGCTATTAAAAATGATTCGAAACATTCCATCTATTTGGACTTGTGATTAGGACATTTAGGAACATTTGGAATTTGATTGACAATATTGTAAGTATCTCTTGAATTTCACTTTGTATTGAAGGGAAATAAATTGCTTGTTGATATTACTTACATTGTTGGCTTCGCTTTCTTGCGTAATAATGTCAACAATTTTGAATGAGTATAGGCTACAACAAGTCTTTATTACAACTCATTTCTTCCTTTGGACATTAGACAATGGAACACGTTATATATTAAGACTCGTCAAATAGACCAAATTAACAACTTCAAAAGCATATTAAATACCCGCGACACTTATGTTCCCATACACATTTATTGGGGTGAAGGAAATTTCAAATTCTTCATGCCCGACATCTAACAAATTGCATTTCACTTAATCAACATGTATTTACAAAGAACATAATCGGATCACCTCTTTGTATATATGGATCTGTAAAAGGTGCACAACACCTCTTTTTTCATGTGTTTATTACCAAGAACATCACATTAAACCGTTCCGATCATTCACACCATATGTAATTTAACTTTAAATACCTTCTAGTATGGTGATACAAACGCTTCCGTATGAAGTAAACATTCATATTTCAGACGCCCTTCATGCATTTATTGACAAGTTAAAAAAGTTACCTAAGCGCACATGTTACTATCACGCATGCACTTGCACGGGGTCATGAACAGCTGCAAACATCAATTTCCCCAATTTGTTTCCACATGATTAGCCATCGCCTCAGCAACTACTCGCTCTAGAAAGAATCATTGTTTACTTTCAATCTCGCTTTCTGTTCCTTTTTATTTATCTATTTACTTTACTTTTATCCCTCCCCTTTCGTTTCTCCATAAATTCTCAACTTTCTACACAATGTTTGACACGTTTTAATTGAAAATTTATCCTTTTAACTTCCTTTTTTTATCCTCGAATTTCATCAAATCTCTCGTTGTTCATCCTCCTGCTTTATATACCTTTGTTAAATGATAATGTTTAACCAATGAGCTCTTAACTTTTTATTAAATTATTTTTTTTTTGTCAATACAACTTAATATTATCCGCCATATATTCATATATTTTTAAAATGTTAGTATCGTAAAAAGAGACTAACATTATTGGCCATTGGCTGTCGTTCTAATCATTTACCTTCTAGATTGTACGTCTTGTAATCTTCAACTACAAATTTATAAAATAAAACATATTTCAAGTAAATTACGTTTAGAAAAAACTAAACCGTTAACAGCACCATCATAGTTGTATTTAAACAAATCATCCAATCTTGGTTTTGTTGGTAATATTGGTGGCTGAGGTGGTTCTTAACGAATACGAGATTTTCGCGATTGCTTTCTGGATGAAAACAAGCCTGATATTTAGGAGCCAGGTGACAAATCATGGATCTTATTGTGTGACTATAATGTAGATTATTTTAGCACATGGTTTCCAGCATCAGAAGTCGATCATCTGACAATTTTATCTGAATGAACCATGACAAATAAAATATGGACCGGAAAGTTAAAAAGGAAGTATGGTAATTTTAGTAGGACATGACATATGTGATCTTGGAGTCGATGTCACAGCATAATCAATATCCGGCTTTTCAATGTAATATATTATGATGCTATAGATGTTAATTAATGTAGTGATACCATACAAGAATTACATGAATATTTAATAAGATTGTGTTTTGCATACAGGACAAGTTATAAGTTGTATGGTAATGTACGAAAAGCGGTTATGTTAACTGGAAGTTGCACCAGTTTTAGTGTAATATTTGTGATGTCTATATGTATAAATATAGTAGTGGTTACCCACAGTTACATCATCTGCAATTAATAGCAGTTTAAAACTAGATTGGAAAAAGAATGAAAGCCTAAATTTAGTGACATGCATATGAAACAATTACTTGCATATTTAAACTTATATGATATCAATTAGCATGTTAGGAGAAACACAAAATGTTTTGTTCTTTTCAATGAGTTGGATAATAAAGACATACAGCAAATTGCACATGACCACTGTTCAGTTGATGCTAATAAGCAGAGGGTTGTTAAATTGAACGAAGAAGCAACACCAGACCCTTGTAGTTTCTTTGTTTTGATAAAACAGCTACATGTAGCCTGAAAAATACTGCAGTGTTTTGACCATTAATATACTGGTAGTTAACCTACATTATTATCCTCTAATTTAACATTGGTTTACATCAGTTTACATATTATATACGAGGTTTGAAAAAGCTGAAAATATGAGAAAAGAAAACAACTCATTGATATCTAGTTGGAAAACTGGATAATTTTATATAGCGGTTGCTGGAAAAACTATTATGTAAACAGCAATTTCAGGAATAGGTACCAAAGTTTATTTCACAACCGATTGCCCAAAAAACAGAAAAAATGCAGGAAGAAACACAATATCGGCTAATATAAAAATTAGCCGAAAAAATAGGACCAGATAATGTCAGCATTAACCACGATTAAAGTATGCCAATCTCCAGGCAATGTTGCCACCGCCTAAACCAGAAGCTCATCTTCAGTAAAATATGCTGGCTGCTCCACCTTTGTCAAGTTGTCTTTATGTTATTACACAAGAAGATATATCATATTATAATAGTTTAGGATTACGACAATTACCTCAATTATATAAGATGACCAAGGGAGATTTAAAGAACAGTCAAGTAAGTACACTAGTTGAAAATTTGGAAAGCACAAAGATTCATGAGGCTCTCATAATAAGATAGAGAAGTTAAAATAATTAGCAGCAAAGATGAACTCAGATACAAAGACAAAAGTCATGCTGCTTTTTATATGCATAACCTCCCACGACCAGAGTCAAGAAAATCAAGAAACAATCAAGAAGAAAATCAAAAACAATGAAAAGAGACGATCTTGAGAATCTAAAGAATACAAAAGCAACCATTGAAAAACAATCAACATTAAAATGAGTGTTTTTATATCGATAATCAAAAAACAGGAGAAGGATAACACAATTAATTATGACTACGGTGCAAAAATTAAGTGAGCGAAGTCAGATAAATTAACACCCGAGTCATATTTAGGTAAACTATATATTGACCATCAAAAACATTAGAACTGAAACTAGATGCTTACCTTGGCGAGTAATCCAGAAAAAAATAGAGTATGACCTGATTGATTTAATAACCTAAGGATTTCAAACAAGAAAAAACATACAGTAACAAATCTCTTTAAATATTTATAACTAAAATTATAATTTACCTGTTGTCCAGGAAACGAAAGGAAGGTAAAAAGAAAAGTTCAAAAAGGTTTGTGATATTATTAAATATTATAATACTTCAGACGATTTAGTACAAATATTACAATTATTATGTGCAAGCAAGGACAATGGAAATAATCAGAAAGTACGGAAAAATAAATCATATGTATGCTTAATAATTTGTATATTGACAAGATATATATATAAATCTGAATACAAAACATGTGCCAACTACGAATAATCATATTTGATAAAGATAGCATTAACCAATAAATTATTATTTGCTAGTGGAATTGTAATGTATGTAACGTTACACAGTTTTAGAGTTCAATGTTTTGCACTAGTTGTGTTAGATTAGATATTAGCAAACATTATAAAGTAGCACTGACTAGTCCAGAGATCTGGTACGGCTGGTTTAATATCACATCAGCTAATAATATTTTCAGATATTATGATGGTATCAGATAAAAGCATGCCTCAATATATATATATATATATATATATATATATATATATAATATATATATATATATATATATACATATATATATATATATATATATATATAGATATACATATATATATATATATATATATATATATATATATAGATAGATAGATAGATAGATAGATATATACACATGTTACTAAGAAATAGTAGCTGTAGCAAAAGAAAAAATAATGAAGGATCAGTATATGGAAAAGTATTTCATGTCTTAAATGGTGAGTTTTTTTTCAAAAGTAGCAATTAATTTAGCAAGTAAATTACGAACAATAACCAAATAAACAATAAAACCATTGGCATCTAAGATAGGTTCAAACTCATTAGAAGTTGCAGCTGGTGCTGTTAAGTCTCAGAAAAAAGTATATTGGAGGAAAAGCAATTGAAACAATAATTAAGAACACAAGCAAAATTAACAATAGCAATAGAGGGAACCATGCAAGAATTATCAAATGGTAATACTCGGGTAAAAATGAACTGAAGGATACATAAAAAGTAATCGTTCTCATAGCTGTTGCACTAGTTGCACTGGTTACACTCTTATCTTGGAACACTTGTTTAAGTCTTGTTCACTCGATACCGCATTATTTTTTCGTATACCTCCATACCTCGTGAGGCATACAGAGGAATATACGGATAGCACAGATATGGCTTTATACATGTATATATGGAGTACATAGCAACGTAGTATCGAAAACATATATATCAATTTATCCATACATCATCTCTAGTGTATTTCCTATTAATGTTAATTATCACGCAGGAGCACGGATTCGTTATAACCAAATTGAATGAGACTAGATATAATATGATTTATGAATTGGTATACTTTTTGTATACTACTGGTATGCAAGGAATATGGATAGCTTTGCTTTAGTTGTGTTAGTGATATATTGCATATTTGCTAATACTTTTTTGCAGAAAAGTTTAGATCCAGAGATAACAAAATAACAAAACAAAACAAAAAAAAAAAAATAGCCGAAGTCCATTATGTGTGGTCATGGAGCCATTGGAGTCGATAGTGTTACAAGACAAGGGTATTATCAGCATAGATGGACGACCAGTAGAGGACAATAAGACCATTGATTCTCTCCAGGACCGAACGACTTATGTATGTATGTATGTATGTATGTATGTATGTATGTATGTATGTATGTATGTATGTATGTATGTATGTATGTATGTATGTATGTATGTATGTATGTATGTATGTATGTATGTATGCATGTATGTATGTATGTGTGTATATACATGTCGTTTAAGCGCACCTCACCACAATAGTGACTATATGGTGCCAACAAAAGAAAAAGTTCGAAAAATGTAACATACATGAATTGCACAAATATTTAGGATAATAAACCCTACAAAACAAATTTAAACACTAAGAACAACAAGGGAAACAAAAAAAAACGAAAAAAAAAAAAAAAAAAACGTAATGATGCTAAAGTTCTGAAAGATGTATATAAAATCGCTAAAGGTAGAATATTAAAAATATGTTCAAGTTACTGTAAAATTTCTTTTACATAAACTGCATTCCCTCAAAATCTCTAAGATTATCTATCGTGGGACATCATCATACCGTTTATTAATTCAGTTAACTGTAAAAATAATTTTAAAAAAACGTCTGTCTCACAGGGTGGACTAATTTGTTTCACTGACGTTGGGCAGTGGCATGGTATGCACTCTGGTCGAGGTTCACCCTTCAAGAGGTGTGCATGAGTCCGGTATGTGTGTACGATACGCGATCGGCATAATACCACCTAGTCACTGCGATTTGTTGTATGAGGGATTCCACTCTCTAAAACTTGGTTTGACGTTTGAAATTTGATTGTGGTGTTTTCATCCCACATATTTTGGCAAGGATGACAAACATGTTGATGTATACGATATTATGATCAGCGCATGGAATCTTCCATTCCGAAACGAGTGACATCAGAGCAGATTTGGCCGCGTTATCTGACATGTCATTACCCTTCGTAGTATGTGACTGGGCAGCCAGTATTCCAATATACTTCCCCATATCGTACGAGCACATTAGCTGGTCAGATTCCAAATTCAGCAAGGCTATCAATGTGAAAAGGGAATCAGAAATGGCGATATTTTAAAAAAAATATATTTTTTAAGAGAGAGAGAGAGAGAGAGAGAGAGATAGTCTTCAAAGTAGTTCAGAGCCTTAGTATAGCTGTAATTACGGCAGTAAAAATTGGAGATGTATCCAGTAACCGGCACGAGATGGTGCCATGAGGTTTTACAGCTGCAACTCCAAATTTATTTCCATATTTCGACCCCGTATGCACGCCTACGACTGGAGGTTCTGGTTTCATTTAATTTACTTTGGAAAAGGAGAGGATTTGTTAAGAACATTTCAAATTCGCAATGGTCCAATATTATTTGAGAATGTTCTAATAACCAAGATGGTGATTTGAAAATACAGTATTGTGCAATATTTCAGCACTATTTTTTGTTTTGGCTACTTCTAGGTGAGGACGAATTTATATGCCAAAATGATGAATCAAACGTGGTTTCTGAGTATACAAGGTTTTGAATTTAGGCCTAAAGACAATCTAATATGCAGGAATATATTGATTAGAATATAGTTTGGTATTATATTTAAGAGTAAATTTCTTTCGTCATACCCATATACAACATTATGTGCATCTTCAGGACAAGCACCGTGCATATTACCAGCTCCTAATCTCACCTTTCTCAAATTTCACTCATTATACCTTATTTAGTAAAATGTATTCTAACCTAAATAGGTAAACACAAATATGTACATATCGAGAAGATGTTTAAGCAATTTAACTGAAAAGATCTCCGCTTCCGTTTGATATGCTGACGTGTGATGCAATTATGTATTGGATTGAAGTATTGAACTCATTGTGCTATATTTTCCCGCTTGCTAGGTATTATGTATTTACCGTACGGCAACATCTGTACTATTTATTCCATATGAGAAACACCAGAGTCTTTCAAGGAAACTCTAAGCAACAAAGACAATAACACTCATCACAAGAACAATGATTCGTATATATTTGATCATAAGAAGACTGATACAAATCATTAAGCTTATGTTGTCTTTGTTTCTCAACATTTTCCTTACAATCAGCATCGTTTAACTCAAGCATACCATCATCATCGTAATCGACGCATATAGACAAAAAAGCATGATCGATGTTGTTTAAGTACTCTCTCATCAAATCTTGTTATTTGAATCAATAATTCAAGTAATCAAGTCTCTTTTATTTGTTTTAATTAAACTAACTGGTTTCTCTCTGGTCACGTCTAATTCATCAGTTACATTCGATCAACTAACTTGAACAGATAATTGCTTTCAGCAAATGCTATACTCTCGAATTATGACTGTAGCTGCATTCATAACTATTACGTTGTATTGGTGATTTACAAATTTTGATACTGCTCCCAAATTTTATTTTATATGCTGATCTCGACTTATTAGGTCCTTTTATAAATTTAATTTTAGTGATCAAAGCATAGTTATCTTCTGAATAGATTCGTTTTCACTATAAAGATCATCTTCAGATTGTTCTTTTTTATGTCTAATGAGTAATCTCATTTTGGGGATTTACCTCTAATTGGATGAAAAAATAGTAAGTAGAAGATCTTGGATGACACATACTGATATTGGTAGATATTGCCTACAATACTGATTTTCTCCCTTGAATGATATATGCTGCAAAACGTTTATTATGTGTAACTTGTCTTCAGCAAAACATGATAGAACGTAGCTAAATCCATAATGGATAAGCAACGTCGGGTGTTGTGTCAGTTTACAGAATATCCGCAACTCTTTTGTTTCTTAAAATTCTTCACCCAGGTTAATAAAGACAATTGTATTGATACTAAGACCTACCGAGATACTTCTGAGTTGGAACAATACAAAAATCGTAAAGTAATATAAATCCCTGAAAAATGTTACTTTTTTCTCAAATTTCTTTTTGTTATTACCGATTTACTTTGTTAGTGTTCTAATTATATCAACCAAATCAAAATAATTTAAAGCAATTTCCTCGTTTAATTCAGTTTTGTTTGTATTTATGTTTCTACCTCATTTCGGTTTTAACTGTAAATAGATTCAAATCTTTCCACTGCATTTTAAATTATCTTGATTAGAAGCAATATTAACTATTCCATTAACAAACGGAACACAATAGAGTACACTTTTATTTACTAAACTCGTTTCAGACATTGACATTACTGCTGAATAAACAGTTATCAAATACGTCCAACTTTCTCAAAGCCCATTTGTGAAGATATTCCACGTTGTGTGATTTGCCTTAAGGGTGCATGTCTCGGCTCGATCAAGACCTTATATGAGAGTACATCTGCATTATCTTGCCGTTCATTCAACTGAGCAATAATCTGGTCCGTGACAAATAAATCTGGGGGTTGCATGCGTCTGGCACAAACAAAAGTATGATGCTGTTTTCTCTTTGTGCTATTGATTTGATCGACGAAAATATATAACGTTATTTTTCCTGACTAATATTGGGACGGAATTGATTTGTAAAATAATATATAACTAAATATAGTGAGCCTTTAATTTCCTCTTTTTTGCAGAGTGACATGTAATTATTTGTTCATTTTTCTTTACTCTTTTCATATCTTCCATTGTAATTCAAACTCAGTCTTATGCTTGTTACGCAATTGTTACATCTCTGCTGTTATGTAATTCGTTTGTTCTATCATTTTTTCTATGTTTTATTTATAACATATTAAGAATAATTATTGTGCTTTGGACGCATGAATTCTGCACGATTCTACCATTCTATTTTAATAGTTTATTTTTAATTACCGCTAGATATTAAACGAATTATCTGTAACAGGTGTATATTAAATAATCTGTATATCCACCCGCTATGAAAGGTATGCGGGTTTTAACTTCCTCTAGATGGTGTACAGATTCTTTCCCTATGAACTAATGTTGGTTAATTTTTGTGACAGTTCTTTGTAAAAGATTTAGTAAAAGGTATATGATAAACAAAATGAAGAACAAAATTGCATAACTGAGTATTTGCGTGACTTGTTGAATGAAGTGTGAAAGAAGTTTCAACATTCTAATGATCGAATCATCATATGTGTAGTTTGCAGTATCTATTATTTTGTTTGGAGTTAGTATACCAGCAGCTTGCAATCTTTCACAATCCATTTGTTTTTCAGCTATTTTAAATGTAGAGAAAATATTTTCCTTGCTTGAGTGAGTAACGATTTTAAGAGTCTTCTGGTAACAATTCTTTCAATTTAGGGTGTTTTATTTTCTTTATTCGGTTTAACGTTTCCCCACACTTGATTTATATTTGTGTAAGTGACTGAAATTTGAGAGTCGTGGTGAAGATTTCTTAAATATGGTTCTTTTCCAGAAATTCAAAACAAACACAGAATATGTCTCGCAGTGCGAATGGGGTTCCAATAAGCTACTACTTCCCATAGTGCAAAATAGTGGGACGCTGTACTGAGTAGCCGCTTCAAGAACAAATTGGTTAGCTCTCTGTACGTCTACAAGGCGTGGCTAAGTTTGACTGCCCACAAACACGACACGACGCTAGGCATGGTGCTTGACAAAAGGCCGACTACTTTCTTACTACGATTCTCACAGAAAACCAATTGCAGCACATCATGAGTTCGTTTGTTCTTTGAATACAGCTTGATTACCTCCCTTGGCTGACGTAAACAAATTATGTTTGTGCGAGAAACATCTTGGCATATATTCAACATTAAAACCTAAGTAGAGCTTACTTAACTAGAAAATCAAGCAATTTTATATAATTAAAAAAAAAAAAAAAAAAAAAAAAAAATGTGTTGTCCAAGGTTTCACCGATCTGTTGTCTTAGACACTTTTCGGAACTCTGCTGCCAGTATATATTATTTTAATTATTTTTTTACCTGCCACTACGCATGACAAAAATGTAAGGTTTGCTATTTTTGCTGTGGATTTAGAATCGCTATTTTCCCCTGCAGCCATGCTTTGGTCGTTTTTCTTGTCGTTGTTTTGGTGATGGTGACGAACCCCGCTTCTTCTGAATTTAGATCTAACAGCCTTAGGCCAACTCCCTAACAACTTTGAACACGGCAATAATACCGCAGCGAGTAAAAAACGTGAGCACTCTTATTAGTGACCGGTGACTATCACACAGAGCGTAAAACAGTGTATACGTGTATATGTATGTATAAAAGCCTTAGGACTCATGCAATGGAACAATTATTACAAAACAAAATAATGCAGTATACACAAGATTGAAGCAATATGCCCTAAGTTGTATTTTGGGACTTTATTCTATGCAAATGAGAACCTGTGAACCTAAGAACACTAAAGTTCTTCGGTTGGCAGGTCTGACAAACTTAAGCGAGTAGGTGCGTGCGTATCTGACTAATATGCTGTCTTAGAGTTTTCATCTGCAAAGTTTTGAAACAACGACACCTTTGTGTGGGTTATAACATGCAAACTGCTCTAAATCACTAAGAAACTGAATCTTATAATGTTGAGGCAATAGCATCTAATTCGTAACTGTGGCCGCAGGTGCCGCACATGGTCTATATATTTTAATATGCTAATATGCTTACGATGTCTCTGTCACACTGTTCGTTTGATCTTCTGACACATCTGACGGTCACAAATGCCCCATTCTCCATGTCCTGGTAATAAGCCACATCCTATTCAAATAAATATGCGTATATTTAGATTGGAATGTAGGAAGTCAGTTATGTAGGTATTTAAACATGTATATATTTAGGTAAGTATGTAGGTAGATAAGTATGTGAGTTGAGTGCACTTAGTTTGATACTTAAGTAGCTATTTGCGTTGTTTGCGGTGGGTAACTGAAACGGTAATAAGGCTAAAGCGCGATTATGAACGTGGATGATTAGTTGGTGAGGTGGTGGGTATTGGTAGGATACGTATATAGATAATCAAGTAAATTTGATGATGAGCATCTGTGTTAGGTGCGTAGGTAGGCAAGCTCTTCAAAGTTTTAGTTATGATCATGCGTTTTAAGAAATATCAGAACATGAAAACTTTTTACTACGTAAGACTTTTTTTAAGCGCCATATATGGACTAGAAATTATGGCAGCGCTGAGGGGAAGCATGGTATCTGACATGAGACCAAGTTTCTGGTAAATTAAAAAGCAGTGGATATAATGAGCAAACCTGTACAGTGTTACTTGTTACGATGCATCTTGAAAGAACAATCGAATGCAGGAAGTGGCTAGAATAAAGGAATTTAATTAATGACAAAAGTTGGGCCATCTATAGGGTTGTTGGCAACTTTTCAGTGATATTCTTTTACCCTGGATATAGTATTTTATTGAACTGAAGATTATTCGTCTGAATCTTATACAACACACGCTCAAAGCTCTGCTTTGGTTGGGCTGAACCATCTGCAAAGTATTTTGCTTACAATGCTTTGGTTTTCTTTGATCATGGAATGGTCCTTCGATGTGTAAAGAAACCAGAGGGAAAGATTAATTCGTTGTGAACTAGCGATTACTTAAAACTATTACAATATTTGTTTTTAGGAAACTAATCCAAAACATTGTTGTTACTAACTAAAACTTAAAAAAGTAAAATAAATTAGATACATGTTTTAACATTTGATTTATTTACTAATTTACTTTTAGCAAAAAATGGAAATCTATATCGTGGATTTTATCAAATCGAATTTATGGTAGGAAAATGTGAGTTTGATAATTTGGAAATGTCCTGTTATCTTTTAAAGGGAAATTGCCTGCTTTGGGTTCTTTTTGATATTGGAATTTGAGTATTCATGGCCAGCAAATCCATAGGTTTCGGTGGATTTTCCTTTCTCCGTGCTCCATTTTGAGTTATGGACGATTGCAATCAGGATTATATAACAGAAAGTGTGCTATGGGTAAAAGAGTTGTTACTTCAACTGGCTTCTTTCCATTTTTTTTGCAGTCTGAAATTCCGATCACTGAAGATTCATTTTAATATTTAATTTCTTTGTTTCTGCATCATATTGGATGCTGCATACCTTACTTGTAATGCGACTGATCATATTTTCTGTGTTGCATGCCTATGGTGTCTACCAAACTTTTCAACTGAGACTGTACTGGAAAATGTGTTTGTTTCTTTCATGTGCTAGCACGTCTTGCATCTTTTGTTTCCTCAAGGCTATGATTTCCCACATGTTGTTTGATTTGAAAGTGAGTTTAAATTAGCCCTGAGTACCGTCTCTCTCAATTTGTGTAATGTCTAAGGAATCCTTCAACTGGTTTGTAAGGAAAGATTTTAAGCGGTTCACACAATGCAATGACTGGCCAGTGCTGTTAAATGATGCGACCTACTTGAGGGTTAGCTCGATGGAACGTGATAATGAAGGGTATTCGTTCCACGTTTTGTTTCGTTTGTATTTTAGGTCAGCAAGGTTTCTTTTCAATTACATGAATATAGTTTGGTCCCTGTAATATATAACATATGTAAGTGCAATGTAGCCAGCAAATTAGAGGAACAGTTGATCTTGTGTCCTTGTAATCATTATCATTTTTTGTCTGCAGTAGAGATGAATCACTTTTATCAGGTTGATTTTTTTTCTAGTGTAGGTAGGTAACCTTTAAAATAATCGTGTAAATGTGTCCATATCTCAGAACACACTGCAAGAATGCAACCAGCATCACTATTATCAGATTATCAGGTATATGAAACATATGTTCTTGAAATCATCGAGTTTGTTTGTCAGTTTTCCCTCTGCTTTGTATGATGGGAAAATGTTAGCACATTGCACAGTCATTGCCATTATTGATATGTATATATTTAATGAATAATCTGTAATGTTACCACTTGCATCCACATACAATTCGTGATTTACTTTAGCATATCTATATGATATACGGAAAATACATTCAATCATCAAGTGCAAATCATTTTGTATTATATTAAGTTTAACACCATTTAGATTTAAACAAGTATCACGTGCTAAATCTGCTGCAGTGTAATAATGTCAAGTGCTAGTTATGTAGTGCTTCATACATACATTATCATAAAAAGTATGTATATATATTTATATTCATGTAGATTGTCTAACCTTTTAAAAGTGATTCTAGCATCACATCTTTTACATATTGATGACATGTAATTGTCATGTAGATTACATTACATTTTAAAATTGAATCTATAATAAAATCTTTTTCATATTGATAATCATCATTGTGTATGTTTGAATCTATAATTGATTAGTAACAATTTCCTTTGGATTGTAAGGATGTTTTCAGTAAACTTTTCAAAGTTATCCATGTATTTGTATGGCTAACTGTCTTTTTGAGTGAACGGAATTTCCATATGTTAAAAGTGTTTCATTGTTTCGAGACAGTTTGTATGGTTTAAATTCTTAGCCAACTGTGCAAGATGTAGCTCATGTCTCGATTGAATGAACAAAGATATGTGTTTTATATATTTATCATTCAAGTTGCAATTGTTATGATTGGGGCCTATATACATTCCAATCAAATGATAAGAGTTATAAACTTTATCGTTTGTACTTTACTTTTCTCACATATATGACCAATGTCATTTTGAATTGTTTATTGTTTTTGGATCTTCTATTCATCTATGAGCACCATAAGTTTTGCCTGTTTAGGTTTTAATTCGTCATAGAATATGTTTGCTATCTTGCACAATCACTGGTAAAACACCTTAATATAATAAGAATTGTGTATTGCCTTCATATGGATGCAAAATCGTGAAGGAAATTGTTTATATCTTGTTTGTTTTCTGAGGGGTGGGGTTAATTTTTATCAGTTCAGGATATATCTGTTTGATAAGTATCGCTGTTATATTTTACTGGTGCAAAATACGGAGAACGGAGATTGTGATCATTGTATACTGAGAGATTTAAAATCAACATAAACAGCAAAAAGGAACCTTATGCTTATGATGATAATTTTGCATTCTACAAATGGCCACTATTGTGGCATTATATATCTTGAGTTGTCTACACTGTATCATACTTTATTGTGTTATGTTAACATTTCTAGTGTATTGCAATAATCAGGAATTTGTACATGTACAATTTGGATCGACATTAGCCTTAATACATCTTTTACTTCAACGCAATGGGTAATTATTGACATGGCATGAATCGAACATGATCAACATGCCAACACGTCTAACTTTCTATTCCTAAGTTACTCAGCTTTAATTCAGTTTCTCTTCATATCGCTTTCCACCCCTTGACAACATGCCATGCATATTTGCAGATATATCAACTTTTGTCTCAAATTTGCTTATGTCCTCAGTTTTTCATCGTGGTTCTACTAAACACACTTGATTACTTTCTCGAAATGTGATTTTGTTGTAGAGTATTTAAAATTGATTTTACAGCATAAAATAAAACTAAACTGCAACTATTTAGCACGACCATGCTAGCTATTTTGTTCTTTGCCCAAACAGGCAAATATATATAAATCTCTCTCTGTCTCTGTCTGTCTGTCTGTCTCTCTCTCTCTCTCTCTCTATATATATATATATATATATATATATATATATATATATACATATATTGAAACAGAATTCAAATTTTAAGAAAAATGTATTTTCTTCGAGTATAACTCCATGCTATGAACAAATTAATGCGAAACTTTTTAATTACCACTGTGAATATGTGACCATTTGCATTTTTTCAATGAATCTCTAAGTCTTTTCGTGATGATTCTGTTTTGGCTTGGCTTATCTCTAAGTCTAGATTATGTTTAGATTAAAGCCTTAATTTTCTTCTCATATGCTTTGGAATCAATCAATCATGTAATGAAGTCATCATCATTGACTTTGTAAAACAAAAAAAAAAAAAAAAAAAAAAAAAACAAAAAAAAACAAAAAAAAAAAAAAAAACAAAAAAAAATTAAACAACAGCAAAACAATATTTTCTATACGTATTTAACTATTTTGTACTGTTTTCCTCTGTTTAATTATAATCGTTGATTTATTTGTATTTCATTTTTATATTTTTTTTATTTTCTACTTTTTTCAATTGTTTGACTTTTACATTTTTTGACGTGATTATTTCAAGTTTAAAATTTTTTTATATTGTTTATTTTAAAATTTTCATTTTTAATGCATAAACTTTTTAAACTTGATTTTTTACCCCTTATCATTATTTTTTTTTTTGCAAAATGCGCACCTCACACTTATTCCTCACTTGCTTATTTTTCTGATATTCTCATTGGTTTTGTCATCCTCTACAACAACATTTTGTCTCGTGCATGATGTGTTAGTTTCCAACGTAATGAACTTACTTTTTTGTACAATCGCCACTTATTTTTATAGAAATATTTATTTATGACATCCATATAATACATTTTATTATATTTCTCTTTCTTTTGTTGGTATAATAGTGTCTTGTTTTGGCTTACTTTAGATAATGAGTGAGACTTACATATGAAGAAGGCTTATTTCGATTAAATACTATCATTGTGTCCATTGTCTTAAAAAGAAATGAAAACAAGTATGGTTTATTTGAAAACATATCTTTTGTGTGAAATATCTTTACAAGTATACAAGCCCTATCTGCGATTTGGTTTTAAAACCAGTTGACGCATATAAGTACCTTATTTTTATCTTTACTTTTGCAATGTTCTCATTAGTTTCACTTTATTTTATTTTTAAAATCTACAAAACATAAGTTATGTGCAGGTAAAAATGAAGTTACTAATAATATCAAGTGATCTCCCTTTGACTATTATTTTTGCATCAATAGAAAAATCAATAGCACGCTAGGATGGTCCTAGAATTAATTTTTTGCAAGTGTTTCAGAATCATAACCATATGTGTTTAGGAAACTGCACAAGTGTTTCAGAAATCTGAACCCCATGTGTTTGAGAAACAAACTTATGAACAGAGTTCCGTGGGATTTTTTCAAATACATGTTATACGTGTTACAGAAGCCCCTTATAGATACCACTATCAGCTTATGTATCTTTAGCATGGCAGTGAGTAAGAGCACGATAAGCTTTTGTTGTTATCAGTTGAAAGCTTACCTCCTTTCCGAAATTTGCTGTTTTCACCAGAACGGATTGACCGTCTTTCGATTTTCGTGCAAAATAGATGTCAGCATTTGGATCAATGTCCATAGTTCCTCTTCAAATTTAAGGTTATATCACCAGACACGCGCCTGAGATTAAAGGTCAACTGATCGGGGTGATCAAGGTCACCTAATGTTCGTTTGTCGGACGAGAATCTTGTAGTCACATCTTTCAGCCAGACCGTTTCGAACCTTGTAGGTGCTGGCAAAACGGAGATAAGAAAATGGTTGAGAAACAATGTTAACAAACGAAAGATCTTGATAGATGGAGTACTGGGCAGTCGGTTACTTTATTTTAGTCGATATAAGGATAAAGAAAACTAATTAACACATGTTGAAAGCTTCGCATATTTGTCAACCATGTTTACCTATCAGGCATCTTCTAATAAGTGAACAACGTTTTGTAATAATAATAATAATACTAATAATAATAATAATAATGATAATGACCCATTATTTCCAGAATTAAGTGTACAAATGTCTTTTTAAAAATGATTTTATTAAGAGAGCAATGACAAACTGAACCAAAGGCGTCACAAAAATTTCATTAATTTTTTGAGGAAAAAAAAATACATTTAAACTTACTTTCATTTGGCACCATATGGCCATTATTCTGCAGAGGTGCCGTTACACTTTGATACATGCATACATGTATAGTTAATAATCCAATAACATAACAACGGATATATTTTTTTTCATGAAAAAAGAATCAGTTCCAAAAGTGCTTTTTCCTCTGTAGCGATACAAGGTTGTATCGCCACTGTGGCAAACCAGTTTTCTCCGTCTGATACATCAAAATATCTTATTATAGAATATGCAACTTAAACTATAATATTAGCGTTTGAACAGGTAGTACTAGTGAACGCCACATAATGCGCGCACCCCGTGTGTTTAAATGTTCATATATGTAGATAACTGCAATATTTTAGCAGAAACCATTTTCTTCCGTGTCCTTGACTTTCGCCTTTGACTCTGAAATCACGGGCTTTTACCTTAGCCTCAACAACCCATAACGTTAGAGTAAGATCGGTGATGTTGAACTAATTTTATGGGGGAGAAACAATTTTCTTCCTTCGCTCTTTGACCTTGACATTTGACCTTTTGACCTAATCATTAGTCATCCACTAGGAATGCCTGAGATTTGTCATATAGAACTAATGTTATTGTAAAACAATTCGTAAGTTTAATCTCTCAATCTAGGCGGCCTTGACCTTTTTCATCTTGACAACAAAATCAGTAGGATCCTTCCCTACATGAAGTGCAAGCGACAACACAGTTTTGTTTTCTTTTTAACCAGTAATGATGGAGACCTCCTGTTATTATGCAGAAAACTATTTTTCTTATTTCAGTCAGAGGGACCTTAACCTTTGACTTTTAGAGCTAACAATTTTTATGGTTCCTCCTTTCCCTAAATACAAGGCAAAGTTTTATGTCTGTTGATGATGAAAACTGTGATTATTGTGTCGACACCTTTTCTTCTTTAAGTCACGGTGACCTTGGTAATGACCTTTTGACTCAATCTTAATAGGTTTCTTTCCTATCTCAATTACAAGCTATACAAAAAGTTGTGTAACTGCAGATTGTGAAAAATTTGAGTGATTGTGCGGAGAGTGTTTCCTTTTTCAGGCACAGTGACTTTGACCTTTTGAGCCCGAAATCGATAGGGTTCATCCTTAACTCAAATGCAAGCCATATATAAAGTTTGCTAACTGTAATTGTGGACAACTTAATTATTGTGCGGAAACCAACTTGGTAACATAACGGAGGCACTGACGGACGGACAAGATCATAACATAATACTCTCCGCCTTTATGGCAGGCATATGAACACGAAAGAAAATTGATGGGCTAAGTAATCCTAATGTCCCATTTTTTAATAAAACGTGAATAAAATTATACTGAATGGAACAATGAAGGTAACAAGATGTAGGTCAGAATATTTTCTTAATTTCAGTAAGGTGAAGTCTTCTGATTAGCCATTGCATTTTAAAAGCAAAAGGTTTTGTAAACAAATGTATCAATTTGCATCAATCTAATTATAAAGATATCTTTAGTCTGAAAGTCGTGCTAACTTCAAACTTTAAAAGTTCCCATCACCGCCATTTAGGCATCAAGGGATTGCGGACAGCTTTGCAAGAACTACATGCCTTCAAACGTGAAGAGTTTGACTATATGTAACACTACTTACCCTCAGAAATTGAAGCGTTTGAGAACAAAAGTGCACCCTTAAGTAGGAGCAATTTTATGTTTACATAAACACATGTTCACACATTCTTACGAAGACTTCTACTTAGATTCAAATTACAATCAAGATATATATATATTATATCTATCTAATCTATATATATATATAATATTATAATATATATATATATATATATATATATGTATATATGACGTTAGCAAAGTCATCACAAACAAAGAAATGGGGGGGTAAGTGTTTGGAAAAATTTTCTGCACACTTAACCATACATATGTCTCCACCACGAAGGTCGGTCGGGCTTTGGGAAAATAAACAAACCTGCGTGAGTGGATAGCCAATATAGCAGAGGCACCTTACTTATCTAACCATACTACCATTTTATGGACATACTAAATTTCTTTATCACGTTTTAAAACTCTGTTAATATAATAAATATGAAATTTCTTTATTTGCTTCATTATAGTAATATCTGTCAACATCTCTAACGTAATTTTTTTCTATTTCATAGATGCTGTAACACCTGCATAACTGGATATACATCCAAGATTATATTTACTTTAGCAAAATCAAATAAACCTGCAATATCACAACGCGTATCTTCACGTGTGTTTAACACTGGTATATATGACACATATGATCAATAAATGCACGTTTTTCTAAAGATGTATCTATAATGGTGAAGATTACTACTACTACAGCTGCAGCTGCATCTACTACTACTAACTACTAGTATTACTAATGTTGGTGCTGCATGCAAAGTTGCATTTTTAAGTGCAGTTTTACAGTGTTATACCTGAAGCATTCATTCATTACCCAAAAACACAAGCATATTTAGTATGTTTGATACTTCCATTTATTGCAAAAATATGCATGAGAAAATGGCAAAATAAAAGAATGTGAACATACTCGATATACAGAATTTGCTAGTGCATTACGAATTATGATATAAAAACTAGGAATCTGCCGATAATTGTTTTAATTGCAAAGTCTGCTTATTCTGACTATTCGGTAAACTGTAAGAAGTCAATAATTGCAGTAAAAAAAGCGCGTTTCAATCAGGGTCCATGAACCAATTATGACATTTTTTCTAATTCAAGTTTATCATGAACTCAGTGTTAACACTAAACATGGTAGGCAAACAACCGCGTGTATCAGAGTGTAAATCCATGCTTCGCTTCATGGTAGGGTCAATTACGCTGTTTAACAAACTTGGGCAAATATTTGCTTAGTGTAGCTTTGACTATCGTTTGATCTTGCTAAAATCTAAATGCTTTTTGCAAGTTTTCACAGTATGCAATCGGATAATACCAAAAATTTCTTTGGGCGCAATAATAATATGTCAGCGAAGAGGGCCATTTAGTTACTGACAAGCTGATGAGATCTTTATTTTCTTTTTATTCTTCCGGTTTTGCTTTTGATTAATATATATATATACTATATATATATATATATATATATATATATACTATATTAAATATATATTATATATATATATATATAATCGTTAGCATATGCATATGTATATAGTCACACAGCTAAATGTAGCACTCTTTTGGGTACCAGAAACATGTATTATTTGACATTACTATATTACGTTATCGATGGCGCGACAACATCGAATAAACCTATGTTCAGATTGCCCAGACAGGAACAAACTTTATTTCTGATTCTTCATTATCCGTTTGAAGCGGATGACAAAATCTATAGTCACAAAAAAAATATGAAATTACAAAGACCGGAATTGTTCTACATTTAGATGTATGAATACATATATATATATATATATATTATATATATATATATGTATCAGCTCTGAAGCAAAACTATGAAATGAAAGGAAAGTAAAGGTC